>LPNX010186535.1:617505-676729 GCA_001517045.1 Pseudotsuga menziesii
TTTGAATATATAGAATACATCAAGAGTTCGAATGTATAAGGAGGCATCCAAAACTAGCATAAAGCAGGCTTACTCAGAATAGGCAAATCCCCCATAGGTGTAAAAAGTTGATCCCAAATCTGTCATGGAGCTCACGAATTGGCAAGGGAGCATGGATAAGCTAAAGAGTAGTGGAATGGAAGCTCATACATGCTTTTGCATGGAGAAAAGAGTGGAGGATGAAGAGGACAAAAAACTAGTTCACCTCACCTAGTCTTGCTTTCCTATGTGCCTTAAAACACTGAAAAAGCAGGCAATAAAGCAGAAAAAGCAGAAGGGCGCCTAGGAGGCCAGGAATAAAGTAGATTTGATTCCTAAGGCTTTCCCAAGCGCTACATGAGTCAAAGATGGCAAGTTTTACCTCTATGGATAGGCAATTAACAACTTGCACAAGGTGGGACACATGAACTAGGCAAATAAGACAAAAATAAATGAATTAATGTCTAAGTGGGTAAACTATGGGTTGATTATTCTAACATGGACATGTATCATCTTGACTTGTATCATTTTGTCATGTATAAGTTTTAGTAACATCATTTATCATTTGTACATGTATCATTTTGACTTATGTTGACTGTTGGACATGTATCATTTTGACATGTTATTGATCTACTGGCATATTTGACTTTCACTTGTTTTAGTTATATATGATGATGATCTTATCAATATTGACTTGTCAATTTATATATATTGGAAGTGGTTGACAATTTTTGGATGGATATTTATTACATGTGATGATTTTAATTTACTGTTGATGATGGATATTGACAAATTCAATTAAATTATAGATATTTGAAGCACTTGTTTTAATTATAAATGATGATCATGTTATAATAATTATCTTGTTATTTTATATATATTGGTTGTTGTATATTTTATTTTGATAGATATTTAATAAATATAATGGCATTGTTAGTTTGTATTGATGTATGTTTCCCTAGAAATTGCTTATAACTCTTATCAGGTAAAATATTTCAAATGCAATATTACTTACAATATAATCATATAAGTTATTTAAGAGGCATGGCATATTTAACTAATAAAATTGAAATGAAAATTAATCAATTAATAAATCGAAGCAAAACAAGAAGCATTTTTTGAAGCAAAAACGGAAGTTGGAACCAACGAAGGAAGCCAAATTAGAAAGAAACTAGAAGCAATCTCAGAAGAAAAACTTGGCGCTACACAAGAAGCAAAAAACATAAGCAATTTAGGTAGAAAACAAAGAAGTAATAATGGAAGCAATTTTAGAAGCAACAAAATACATCATAATAGAAGCCATATTAGAAGCAACAAAATATGTAAAACTAGAAGCAAAATCAGAAGCAAAACTTGAAACAAAACTAGAAGCAAAAGAAAGATCAAAACTGGAAGCAAAATCATAAGCAAAACTTGAAGCAAACCAAGAAGTAAAGGCGGAAGCAAAATTAGAATCCAAACTTGAAGAAAAATCAAAAGCAAAAGTGGAAGGAAAACCAGAAGCAACAAGAGACGTCATAATGGAAGCAAAATTTGGCGTCATTTAGGAAGCCCAAAAAGAAGTTATTTTCTATGCATTACTAGAAGCAAAACAAGAACGACTAGAAGCATAAATGGAAGAAAAATTGGAAGCCATATTAGGCATTACTTTCGGTGCCATTCTAGGTGTTAAAATAGGAGCTAATCCAAGCGATAAATCAGATATTGTTTTTAGACACTACATTTTCAACGTTGTATTAGGCGTTACATCTGGCGTTATTTTCAACGTCAAAGTGAACATGCACTGTGGCACCTAGTTTGGCGCCGACAGAAGTGCCCAATTTGTGAACTAAAATACACTAATTTTTGGCACTAATTGCCTATTTTGTTATAGTGACAACGATTCCTCCAAGTGGGCGATGGAGAAGAAATGGAGAATATGTAGAAGCTCGAGCAAGAACTGTGACGAGGGGATTTTGGGATTACTCATCTATGTAGGGTGACATGGAAAGCGGGGAGATCTTTGCGTGTAAATCCATTTTGAAATGAGCTCTAAGGAAGCAACTGTGGTCAATCCTGAGCCACAAAGTCACCATGGCATTAATTCCAATCACCTATCAGAGCTCGACACTAGCTCCCCACCATTTTTACGAGCTATTGTAATCCATTTCAATTTATGTGACTAAAGATTCAACTAGAAGATGGGAATCTAGGGTTTTGAGCACCAGGAAATGAATCATATATCTCCACTAGAACGATTTTGACCACTCTTCCCTGGTAACGTGGATTCCATGGAAACTCAATCATTACCTCCCAAGAATCCAATCACATTAAGAACAGTTTCCCGCCTATCATTACCTAAATTAAATCCACTTCCTTTGCTTTACTTCAAGTATATTCTTAGTTCCTCACATCATGGGCAAAGGCAAGGACAAAGGCAAGTTCTATAAGATTTTGGATAAAAGAAATTTGAAATGAGAAAATTTTGAAAAAAAAAGACCCTATGACCACAAAAAGTGTTCCAACAAATATTTGCAAATGAAGAATGGGCAACATAGAACCCCACACAATTCATTCACCTTAATGTATTTTTACAAGGCTCATGTCAATTATTATGCCCATACCTAATGATTAAATGCACAAGCTAAAATGGCAACTACCGTAATATATGAGCTAGGATTTTTTTATCTCAACATCACCCAGAAGATTGATCAATAATAATTTTATCATAAATACTTTTTATATTTTTTAAAATATTATTTATATTTTTCAAATAACATTTATATTTTTTTAAATATATGAAGGTTTTAATTTGAAAAATATTTTAATAATTAAAAGTTAATAAAAAGTGAACATAAATTAAATATATGTTAATAATCAAAAGTTAATGGAAAGTCAACATAGTTTAAGTCCAAATCTATTACTATATTAATTTGCCAAAGCCAACCTTGTAAAGCAATTATGAATGAGATCCATCAAATATATATGATATATACTTGAATTTCATTGCGGCATTTGCTTTTTCATAAATTTCATAATTATTAGTATATTTTAATGTGTTTTTTTTTTATAAATTATATTTTTTATGTTAAAAATTAAAGAAATATTCAAATCTTAGATGTAATTTAGTAAAGAAATAAAAATCTATATACTTAAATTAAATATAAAATAAAATAAAATAAGAAAACATAACAAAATCATTCTAAAGACCTAAGTACTTACATATTCTTCTTGTTATTTGAAAGTCACTAGGAAACTCAATCATTGCCTCCCCAATAATGCAATTAAATAAGAACAATTTTTGGATTGATCAAATTTGAAACGAGGAAGCTTCGAAAACAAGGGGTTGTGAGAATGAATGTGCTAGTGGAAAATGGGTACTAGGTAGTATTGAACCTCACACAATTCATTCGTATTAATGTTTTTTATCATACTCATATAAATCAACCAGTGAGGTGACAACTACCATATATGAGTTAGATGTCGGTAATTTTATTTATTTTTTAATTTCAAAGCCACCTAAGATATGGATGAATAAAGTTCTTGGATTTTATTATGGCATATGATTTTTTATAAACTTTATTATTATTATAGTGTAAGGTGTGCTTTTTTATTTTTTTTGGTTTGTATGTTGAGAGTTAGAGGGGTATTTATATAGTAGAAACAATTTCAAGATATACAAATATCAAGTGTATCCAAATTAGTAATGGCGTTTTTTAAGATGGGCATTTTTTTAAAAGGTATATGAAAAGATGGAGTAGTATTAGTAAATATTTAATTTTTGTTGAGCGAGAGGGGAAGGTTTATTAGAAAAAAATTACACGGAAACCAATCAACCATTATATTAGTAGTGTTGAGATCACCAAATATTGCATGCATTCAAGAAGAGACCAAGAACAACACACACATAACCATCAACACTACATATGAGGAAGGAAATCCAACCTGATTGTATTCATTCCTTAATGAGTATTTATACAATGATATGGATGGTTAGAGCAATTGTGCCCACTCCAAATAATAAACCATTTAAGCCTATTTACTCAATGTATGCATATATTAAGATAGTATGCTAATTATATCATATTATAATGTCATGACATAGGTAGGGCTAAGAGGCCCCCTCAACATTTTCCCCACCCCAAAACTCTTATTCATCCTGAAGAGAACAAAGAAATGTGCAGCAACATCCTGGGTCTCTGCTCCTGTCAAAATAGCCCTTACTATGCATCAACCATGCATATCTATATGCATACGTAACTCGGCTGCAATAACCACCAACTTGATAGGGAGATACATGTATACAAGGTTCTACCATTATCTACTACTCTTCAGCCTATGTCTTCAATCTAGTAGGTGTGTGTGCATCCCATGAATATTCGGTATTGGCTCACCCCGTCCATGCACAACACTCCAAGGTGTGAGCATCTTACCTTTTGCGCTCTGCCAACCTACCATTTCTCCACCTTCTATCCTTCAAGGTCAAATCCCAAGGATTGCTCTACAATTTTGCACTAGGGAGCTCAATCAACTTAGTTGTTCTCATGTCATCATCTTCTTACTCAACTCTTTTATGTGTGGTATGTGATGTCTCTTGCTTGAATGGTGTCTTCATATATCATTGTAGTGAGGAGTCATATTACCTGCAATTTTATTACTTTGCATGTAATTGTCATGCTCAATGTTTGTGATCATGTGATTGCTCTATTAGTAGTGGTCGATTGTTGTTGGTTCATGGTCAACTTGAAATATGGATCAAATCAACTTACAAAAATCTATGTCGATGAAAGGTGACTTAGCCGGCTAGAGACCAACTTGAATTACAAAGGCAGAGGGGATCACCTACCATAAAGATGCATGTTTCATCCTCGATATACTTTAACTGACTTCAAAAAAATTACAATTTGTATATATTAATGACTCAATCAACTCAACATATATTAGTCCCCATCGACCTTTAAGCTTGAAATTTTTTAGTGGCATCCTCACGTGCTTCATTGAATTCTTTAAGTAAGTTTTAAACTCTTGCATGTGGTATTAATTCTAGGAAAGTGGTATTCGAAAGAAAAAAAGATAAACAGGGCTACGGAAATGAATTCTGAGTTGTGGGAGGAACGAAACATTGCCTTTACTGAAGTGATGTGATGGTTGAATGGGTAGATGATGGTTGGTTGTGTCTGAAAATAAACAGTCACGATCCAAAACAAAAGAACGCAGCTATGGAGAGATGCATTTATATGAAATAGGTATAGGGTATTTAAATAAATGAATGTGTAAAGAATTAAGTGTCTCTGTTAGTAAGCATGATCGAGTCCAAGGTGAATAGTTTTTCAACTGTTCCAAAAGACTGAAAAAATCAGTCTAGGGTGGCATGGTGATGCTAGGGTAGGCCATAGGTCTGTAGGGGGTTGAAGCCTCCTTCAAGTCATAGCTGGAGAACAGGGTGTCATAGCATCCTTGTCTGTTGAAGTAGGCAGCAAACCATAGGGGTGTTGTCGCATCCTTGTCTGTAGTTGTAGGAAAAATCTAGGGTGTATCTACATCCTTTCTGTTGGAGCAGATAAACAATTTTGTAAATTCATCTTATTAATGAGTTTGTGTTGGTGGTTTTCTCTTTTGAGGTTTCCACGATAAAATCTATGTTCTGATTGTTTGTTTTTGTGTATTTAAAGTAAAAACTGACAATACTGATTCCCCCCCCCCCCTCCCCTCTCAGTATTGTGGGATAAACCAACAATTGGTAGCAGAGCAGGTTCCTTCTCAAATAGCTTAACCACTGGAAGGAAGATCCCATCCAATAATCACAATGGATAAAAAAGAAGTTTTGGACACTAACAAACCTCCACTATTTACCAGAGAAAATTATGCTTACTGGAGTGTAAGAATGAGGTGTCATCCGATGTCCCTATGATGGAAGGTTTGGGAAGGAACTGAAAAGGACCTTAAGATAGGAAACCAATACCCTACAGACACAGTTGAACTAGGTGAATATGAAGGTAATGCTAAAGCCCTAAATGCAATCTTAAGTGGTCTAACAAACTCGGTATTTAGTAAAGTTATGCAATGCACATCCGCCAAACAATCTTGGGACAAGTTGAGAATTATCTATGAAGGAGAATCTAAGGTTAAAGAATCCAAACTTCAAACATATAAAGGTCAATTTGAAAGTCTTAAAATGAAATAAGAAGAGAACATTGGTGAATACCTTCTTCATGTAGATGAAGTTGTTAATGCGATCAGAGGGCTTGGAGGAAAATTAAAAGAAAAGGAAGTTGTAAGCAAGGTACTAAGAACATTACCAATGATATATGACCCAAAGGTATCAATCTTAGAAGAACGAGATGATCTTAAAAAGGTAAAAATGGATGAGTTACATGGAATTCTCACTACGAATGAGATGAGAACAGGACAAAACAAATGCTCAAGAAATGAAGTTGCTTTTAAAGCATCCTTAAAAAATGAATCAGAAAACCTAAATGATGAGGAAGCCTTTTTCGTTAATAAACTTGAGAGAGGGATTGGAAAATACAAGGGGAAGTTACCTTTAAAGTGCTTTGATTGTGGAAGGATTCCAGACATTTTGCCTCTAAATGCACCTACACTAAACAAGATGAGAATGGAGAAAATGAAACTTCGAAATTCAAAAAGGGTAAAACAGGAAACAAGAAAAAATCCTATGGGAGAAAGAAAATTGTTTACACCATGGAAGATAGTGAAGATTCAAATGGAAGTGAAGTTGAAGAAACTGAAGTTTTATTTATGGGCTTAGATACTCAAGCCTCAAATAGTGACTCGGATGTGGAAGGAGAAGTAGACCTAAGAGCTGAACTTGTAAGCACCCTTGAATAACTTGAGAAATGTAGGAAAAAGAACAGACAGTAAAATCTTATCATCAATCAGTTGGAAGCTCAACTTCTAGATGCCAAAAAGGTTGAGGAGGACCTAAGCCTACAACTCAAAAGAAAAATACAGAAGTCTGAAAAGCTTGCAGAAGAAATCATGCAATTCAAGAGAAAGCTTGATGAAGAATCTATCAAATCAAAATTTGAGAATAGCTCAAGGAATCTATACGACATTCTGAGTAGCCAAATACCATCAAGTGATAGGTCTAGTTTGGGGTTTGTTAAAAAGAAGAAGAAGAAGCCAAAAAGTTTTCCTGTCACCAATCAAGAAGGAAGCAAGAAAAGCTATGCTGAAGTACTAAAGACTCCATCTAAAAGGGAAGAAATCAAGAAAGCAGGATTGATTCCTCAAGATAAAAATAGAAATAATATAGCTCCCAAGAGACCAAATAGATATCTACGGATATTTTTAGGTCACTGCTATTCCTATAACAATTTTGGTCATAAAGTTGTAAATTGCAGAACTGAAAGAAAGGTTTATGAATACATGAAGAAGTCATCAAGTAACAAGTCGAAGGGAAATGGGAACATGTTTACACTACTCCAAAAATATGACATAAAATGTTATAAGTGTAATAACCATGGACATCTAGCAAGAGACTGTAAATTGAAGACTCCTACGAGGAATATTGTTGCAATCAAATCTCAGAACACTAAACAAAATAAGTATTGGAGAGAAAGGGAAGAACAGGAGAGTTCCATGATTGCTTTATGTGCAACCGAAAGCCAAAAATTATGGCACTTGGACAGTGGTTGTTCAAAACACATGACCGATGACCTGAGCAAATTCATAACCTTAAAAGATAATAAGGGAAAAGTCACGTTTGGAGACAGTTTGTCCTCCAAAATAATCGGCAAAGAAACAGTTGTTGTCAATAGCAAGATCAAAGAAGAAAATGTTTTACTGGTTGAAAACCTCAAGCCTAATCTTCTCATTGGAAGTCAAACATGCGACCAAGGACACATCTGCATATTTGAATCAAAAAAATGTGACATCAAGAAAGGTCATTGGCATTGCTATGATAAATACAAACAATGTATACATTTTTGAAAATGAAAACCAAAGCTACTTAAGTATGTATAAGAGATCTACCAAAATTTGTAGTTCATCTAAACTATGTATGTAAACATTGTCAACATGGGAAGCAAACTAGAGCCAGTTTTAAAATAAAAGAACATATGACCTCACACCCTCTGGAAATAATACACACAGGAATTTGTG
Source organism: Pseudotsuga menziesii (assembly GCA_001517045.1). Lineage (NCBI taxonomy): Eukaryota > Viridiplantae > Streptophyta > Pinopsida > Pinales > Pinaceae > Pseudotsuga > Pseudotsuga menziesii. Next base: position 625,627 of record LPNX010186535.1, read on the forward strand.
GACCAACCAAAACTAAAAGCTTGCAAGGAGATCCCTATTTCATGTTACTCATTGATGATTACACAAGGATGACATGGGTGGCATTCCTCAAAGAAAAATCAGAATCTTTTGAAAAATTTAAGATCTTCAAGGCAATGGCTGAAAATGAGTCAGGTATGAATATTAAGTGTCTTAGATCAGATAATGGGGGAGAATTTAGCTCAAATGAATTCAATGAGTTTTGTGAAGGTCATGGAATTAAGAGACAATTTTCAGCTCCAAAAACTCCTCAACATAATGGGGTTGTTGAAAGGAAAAACAGAACAGTCCAAGAAGCTTCCAGAACTATGCTCAATGAAGCAAAACTATCAGATTCATTTTGGAGAGAAGTTGTATACACAGTTGTCTACATACTTAACAGAGGACAGCTCAGAGTGAATAAGGATAAGACCCCCTACGAATTGTGGTATGGAAGACCAGCCTCAGTAAAATATTTTAAAGTGTTTGGTAGTAACTGTTACATCAAAATAAATGAGGATGACCTTGGAAAGTTCAACTCCAGGACTACTGAAGGAATCTTTTTGGGATACTCATCCACCAAAAAGCCATATGGGTGTTACAATAAAAGGTTACATAAAATTGTAGAAAGTGCTTATGTGAAAGTAGATGATATAAAACCAAGGAAAGAGAAAAATCTCGACAGTATTGAAAATACATGTGATGATGAAGTAAAATACTTGCAAAAGGACGAGAGCATTCATAACGAAGAAGAAGACAAAGAGAAGGAAGATACACAGGAAGATGATGAATACTTCCCTATACTTGACACTAAAAATCCTTCTAGGAGGGTACAAAAGGATCATGCGAAGTCACAGATCATGGGTGATAAAAATTTTGGAGTCAAAACAAGAAGACAACTACCATATGTGGAACAAGCCCTACTCTCGATAGTAGAACCCAAGAACTTTACAGAAGCTAGCAAAAGTGATGAATGGGTCAAAGCCATGAATGAAGAACTAGATCAGATTGAGAAAAATGAGACCTGGGAACTTGTCCCAAGACCTAAATATAAGAACATTGTAGGAACCAAATGGATTTTCAAAAACAAGTTCAATCAATATGGACAAGTAATAAGGAATAAAGCAAGATTAGTTTGTAAGGGGTACGCCAAAGTGGAAGATATTGATTTTGAATAAATTTATGCTCCTGTAGCCCAACTTGAAGCAATCAAAATGTTTTTAGCACGGTCATGTCATAAAAAATTCAAATTATATCAAATGGATGTCAAGTCTCCATTCCTAAATGGAAAACTAGAAGAAGAAGTGTATATTGAACAACCTGAAGGGTTTCTCCTGTCTGAAAACAAAGATTATGTCTGTAAACTGGAAAAGGCACTCTATGGTCTCAAACAAGCTCCAAGAGCATGGCTTTCAAGACTGATAGTTACTTGAAACAACAAGGTTTTAAAAGAGGAGTCATTGAAAGTAATATTTACCTAAAATTCAAAGATAAAAATATGATCATTTTTGTCGTCTATGTGGATGATATCATTTTTGGAAGCAATCTTCAAATCCTAAGTGTAGACTTTGCCTCTGAAATGAAGAAATAATTTGAAATGTCAATGTTGGGTGAATTGACATTCTTCTTGGGATCGCAAGTCTACCAAACAGACGAAGGAATTTGCATCTCTCAAACTAAGTACATCAACGATATGTTGAAAAAGTTTAAAATGGAAGATTCCAAACCTGTTGGTACTCCTATGGTCACTGGTTGCAAGTTAAGTAAGGATGATTAATATCTGGAAGTAGATCATACCATGTTTAGATCCATGATTGGCAGTTTGCTATATGTGACAGCCACAAGACCAGATGTGATGCAATTTGTTGGATTGGTGGCTAGATTCCAATCTAATCCCAAAGAAACACATGTAAAAATAGTAAAAAGGATTTTTAGATATCTAAAAATTACCATGGAGTATGGTTTATGGTATCCAAAAGGACAAGACTTTACCTTGAAAGCATTTACTGATGCATATTGGGCAGGAAGTCTTGATGATCAAAAAAGTACTAGCGAAGCAGCATTCTTTCTAGGAAATTGTTTAGTATCATGGTCAAGTAAAAAACAACCCTCTATTTCAATCTTTACAGTAGAAGCAGAATATATTGTTGCTGCACTCATGTTATTTGGATGAAACAAACCCTATAAGATCTACCTGTAAAATATGAACATCCAATAGTGATCAACCGTGATAACACTAATGCTATAAATATGTTTAGAACTCCTATCATGAATTCTAAGACAAAACATATACCAATCAAGTATCACTATCTAAGAGAATAGGTATCTCATAAATTTGTTAAATTAGAATACATTGACACAAAAGAACAGATTGTTGACATTTTCACCAAACCACTACCTAAGGAATCCTTTGAGCATCTTAGATAGAAAATGGGAGTAGTTCCATTGCAAAAGTACTAAGAGGAGAAAGCTCAATCTCAAGGGGAGAAATGCTAACAGGGGGAGCTGTCAGACAGAAAGGTTCCTTTGCCATTGTTGTCAAAGGGGGAGAATATTTAGAGGTTGCCATCAATGCCAAAGGGGGATATTGTTGAGTACAAAGTTGTCATTGATGTCAAAGGTGTTCATGAATGACAAAGGAATAACCAATGGATATGGTGGCAGACTAAAGGTTGCAGGTATCTAGAGTAACAAAGGAATAACCCTGTTACAGGTTGCAGGTTGTAAGGTGAATGACAAACGAATAACCCTATAGAAAGTTGAATGACTAAAGATCGATCATCCAATGTTGTTGCTGAAAGAACTGTCGCAGAGGATTTCCACAAAGAAATCGTGCAAATCCACAAAGTCACGGTGACATCTGAATTCGATCTGAAATCGATGGTCAGGAAGCATCCCACACGAGATCCAATGACTGAGGATTAGTTCCAAAAAAGATAGGCTGGAGGATGAAGTTCCGCAAAAGATCAAGCTCGGACGGCTTATATTAGTTCCGTACTAGATCTGACGGTTAAGGATTAATTCCGACAATTAGGGGAAATATCCAAATTTCCGCAAAATATCAAGATCAGACGGTTGAGATTAGTTCCACCAAAAGAGATCAATGGTGCAAAAGGAAAAATGCGGAAAGGGAATTGTGTTTAAAGATTCTATGAACCCACAATCTGCATCCCACAATCTGGAAATCGACGGTCAAGAAAACACCCGCAAAAGATCAACAGTGTGGAAATGTTGTTGCAGAAAGAAGTTTGTGGAAAGTCGAGATACGATTTTGGGAAATGTTACATCCTGCATCCCGCAATATGGAGAGATTGAATGGCTGAAGTTAGTTCCGCTAAAACAAATCAACAGTTCAGAAAAAGAAGTGTGGAAAGTCGAGATATGACTTTGGGAAATGTTACATCCCGCATCCCGCAATCTGGAGATCGACGCTCAAGGAAAATCCCAATGAAAATAAACGATGGGAAATCGCTGAAACAAAGAATTGGTGCAGAAATACGATTTAGAAAGAAATCAGTAGAGAACATCAACTGTCCGGATTGTATCTAGTGAATAAGATTACGGATGCACCAGAAAAACACAAACAGGGCTGCGGAAATTAATTCTAAGCTATGGGAGGAACAAAACATTGCCTTTGCTGAAGTGATGCGACGGTTGAATGGGTAGATGATGATTGGTTCCATCTGAAAATAAACAGTCACGATCCAAAATGAAAGAATGTGACTATGGAGAGATGCGTTGAAATGAAATAGGTATAGGGTATTTAAATAAATGAATGTGTAAAGAATTAAGTGTCTATGTTAGTAAGCTTGGTAGAGTCCAAGGTGATTAGTTTTTCAACTGTTCTAAAAGACTGAAAAAATTAGTCTTGGGTGGCAAAATGGTGCTAGGGTAGTCCATAGGTTTGCAGGGGGTCGAAGCCTCCTTCCAGTCGTAGCTGGAGAACAGGGTGTCATAGCATCCTTGTCTGTTGAAGCAGGCAGAAAACCATAGGGGTGTTGTAGCATCCTTGTATGTAGTTGCACACAAAATATAGGGTGTATCTGCATCCTTTCTGTTGCAGTAGATAAATAATTTTGTAAATTCATCTTATTAATGAGTTTGTGTTGGTGGTTTTCTCTTTTGAGGTTTCCACGATAAAATATGTATTCTGATTGTTTATTTTTGTGTATTTAAAGTAAAAACTGACAATACTGATTCACCCCCCCCCCTCTCAGTATTGTGGGATAAACAAATAAGGTGAGTATCCAAACAGGCCTCTGGGCCAATGCATCTTCCACTGACCAAACTCCCTTTATGAATCTACAGTATACAAAAAGGTGGTCAATAAACTCAGCTTGTTCTTTACATAGATGACAAATGTTTGGCCCTATTTTTCCCTCTCTTCTGGAGATTGTCCCATGTTTGTATCATATTGTGGAGGCACAACCACCCAAAACAAATTTCCTTTGGTTGTGAAGGGAGTTTTGAAACAAAACACCACCATCCTTGGCACTCACCCTCCAAATTGTTAACTAAGGCAAAGTATCCTAATTTGACCTGCTACATCCCTCTTTCTCAATTCTTAATACATAACAGTGCATATGATCGGTCTCTTAATATAATTGAGGCAATTACTAGTTTGCATGTATAATTTCCCCATTTATCTTGGTGATCTCCATCTAGACCGAGATCTTTTCGCAGTACACCAACCACCCCTATCTATCATATATTTTTCTGAGTATACATATGCAAGCACATATAGATTTATTGAAGATAAAAAAGTAGCAGTTTCACATGATAGTAATTCTTTCTTGTCCAACCCTAATATTGGATCTACACCCAATTTTATATTTCCCCCTTCCCAAGCTTCTAATCCAAGTGATTACATATCGAGTTATAGGATTTTTCCATCACCCTCCAGAAAAGGGAACCTCCCACTGATCTCAGAGCACCTTTGTGGATCCAACTAATGATTGTGAGAGGATAAATGTATTTTTTCCACATGCATGTCTGCCAGAGGCCCTCCAATTTGATGAGCCTCCAATAGCTCTTTGTTTCCATCATTTGTGAGAATAAAGATAATTTTGTATTCCCTAACCACCGTGACTTTTAGGTTTCCATAATATTTCCCACTTGCAAAGGTAAAGGGATTTTTCTTCCTTATTCCCTGACCAGATGCACTATGTGCATATATTCCAAATGGAGGAGATGATAGATTTTGGAATGAAGGCCATAGCCATCCAATAGATTGGAACGGATTCAATGACACTTTTTAATAATGTAACTCTCCTTTCCAATAAAATACATCGATGGTAACATGAGCCTATTTATTATCCATAACCAAACCTTAATTCTATAGTCATTTACTTTGAGAAGAAACCCCAATTACTTGTAGCAAGAATCAAAAGCTTATTTTGTGTAAGGGAGGTGTCGGAGTATACTTTGCTTGAGAAGATCAAGGACATTGAAGAATAGTATAGTAAACTTCCCCTGGTTTACCTCCATACCTGCTGATGATGAGAATAGGATCAATATGTGTTCCAATATTTTTACTTCCAATAAGGATATTGTCTACAAATAGAATATGTGATATAGTGAAAACCTTGGTGATGTTTACCCCTTGAAGATTCCCCATACGTATTTAATGAGAGATATGCCTACTCAAGGCCTCAACAATGACAAGGAAATTAAAAGGATGGGGGAAAGTGGACACTGCTAGCGTAATCCTATAGATGAATGGAAGAATGGTGAGGCAGACACATTGATTACAACTACATATGAAACTCCTTTTGTGCAAGATTATATTGAGTTGATAAACAGACGGGGAAAACCCACTTGAGAAAGGATTAAGCACAACTATAACCAGTTGGCCTTATCAAAATATTTTGTAAGATCAATCTTCAGCATGAAAGAAGGGAGGGAAGAGGATTTGATGCAATGGATGGTTTCCCGATCCATACCTATAGCAACATGAATGTTCCTATGGGCTTAAAAACCCAAAGTGGATAGGGGAAATGCAATACAATATGATAGGCTTGATTTGAGCAGCTATGACCTTAGAGATAAGCTTAAATATATCGTTACAAAGGGTGATAGATCTGTAGTGGTCAAACCTTGATGGGTGGTCGGATGTTAGGATATTATCTATGAAAGTAGAATTGAATGGGGGATGAACCATACCCAAATATCTTGATTCTTCATCTAAAAAAATGATATCATCTCCAATCATATCCTAAAATCCAAGGTAGAACTCATCATTCCATCCATCTAGATTAGGATATTTTCCATGTTGAAAGTAGAGAAGAATCTTGTGAAACTCCTCTTTTATGACTTCTTCCATAAGATTTTAAGCATGCACTGGATCAACCCATATGTTGAAGAAAGGAGAGGATGTGAAAATGTCCATGATATTCTCTCTCTTTTTTATCTGTAAAAAGCTTGGAGTAGTGTTTAATAACCGCAACAGAGATTGATTTAAAATAAGTATACTCTTCTCCTCTTTGATTTCTTACAATCCATATTGTGTTAGAGGCTCTTATACCCTAACCTTATTAGTGAAATAATGTTGTGTTGTTTTCCCCTTCTACAATCCAAAGGGATGTTCTCTTCATTTTCCACTTTGCCTCCTGCCAAGCTAGGATTCTTTCATTTTCCTTTTCCAATTAGTCAATTTATAGAAGCTCTACCTCCTTGATATCGTTGTTATATAAAGATTTGATATATGTATCCAATTGTTTTTCTAGCCCCATCAAATCATTTTCCTCATTGGTAAAATTTTCTTTAACCCAATCTTTTGTAAGGCCCTTTATCTTAATCAAATCAATTGCAGGCATTTCATTGCTAAGTATTGTATCTTGCTATGAAACCAAGACCAATTCATTAAAATTGAGTCCTGAAAAGCCTCAAAAGTAAGCCAATAAGGATTAAACTTAAACGGATAAATGTGCTTGATTGAGGGAAGTGAGAGCTCCAGGAGGATTGGTAGTTGATATGAAAAAACATCCTTAAAGATGGACAAGTGAAAGGCATTGAAGGAGAGGAGGAGGGAATCCTTTAAGAGGAATTTGTCTAGTCTTTTTTAGATACGTTGATATACTTTTTGTTTGTTTGACCATGTGTGGCCAGGGGGATAAGGCTCTATATCAACTAACATATTAGTATTCAGAAGGTCAGATAAGTAGTCTTCTAAAGCGTCCAATCGTGCAGAGAGACCATTGTGTTTGGATAGATGGATGGTAAATTTTAGCTTGCCACCTAGTATGAGATTTGGGCGAGTTAAAATATGCAATTTGTGAATCTCTTCCCAGAACACTTTCCTCCCATATGGTGGACGTAAACATTCAACAGATCCAATGAAATATTTAAGGACTTTGATAACATGTAGCTAGAATGTAGTGGTTGTTACTTATTGAGGAGTGGATAATGAGATAGGAATCCCAACCTAATGTTAGAGCACCAGAGTGTCCCTTAGAATCCATTGAAGTAAAAGACCCGTTACATTGTCTCTTGTATGTAGATTATAGAAGGACAGTGTTTATAGATCAATCGCTTGAGGGAATGTTGTTTTGAGGCCATCCCTAAGTCTCTCATATTTTGGGAGAAGATTTTCATTTTTTACCCTTTTGGGGGGGGGCTGCTCTACTAAGGGCCCCATGTATTGTTTGTTGTCTAATGGATAGAAGCTCCTTTCCTAATTCATGTGATATTTGCAACCTCTCGTTACCACTATTGTTGAACCCAAAGCGGGAAAAATCCCACTTGTTTGCCCCAAATCTATGTACTCTGATCTAGTAAGATATTGCTTCAAAAAAAATGCTTAGAGTAGGATCTATTTTTAGTGTTAAAACTAGAATCATCAGCCGCAAGCACCTCCTTCACGTCCTCCAATGACTTTTTATTTGTAGGAGGGGAGGGAGTATAATTGATGCTTGGGATAATGAGAGGCTTAGAAATGGTATTTCATGGACCTTCTTCATTGTATTCTTGAATTGGCTTCTTTCCTTTTGATGTATTTGGATCATTGTGCTAGCAGAAGGAGGATAGATGCCCCTTGAGGAAAGGTTATTAGCCTCCAATAGCTTAATTTCTTAGATAGTTTTGATGTTACCCTCTCAAATTCTTCATTAATCCTTGTATGATCATTTTGTAGCTTAGTGTGTTCCTCATCCAATACATCCTCCTCCCTTTTCCTCTTCTAAGCATTTGAAAGTGAATCTGCCCCAAAATCGAATGGAATCTTCACCAAATGAGTACCTCCAGCTTCATCGGTTTTTTATTGTATGGACAAATGATTTTCAAGTTGGCCATGTGATCTGCATTAAGTGCACCTGAATGGAACATTTTGGTATTCTAGGTGATGTCATCAAATCTGCTCCAACAAAATTTCAGTTTCTGGCAGCATCCAGATGTCAAAGTGACCACTCAAGTTTCAATTTGAATACCAAGATTAGATAGAAAATCACTCATGATGGCACTCATGTGGAAGAAAAGCTGTTTGAGTAGAAAGTTTCCCATTTATAGAACACAAGCTGTGCTTCGAAATATCTCACAAGTTGTTGGGGTTGAAGGTTATACCTTGAGATTTTAATTTATTTATCGAGGCCTCTGGCCGCGGTTTGTTAAAACAAAACTTATTTGTTACGGTTGAGCCCATGGATAGTGGAAGCACTTGGGATATAAAGTCGGTGCATTTTCTGAACATTCGAGTGATGCCCGGTTTATCAAAACCGGGGTCTGATGGACTTATGTTGGCAATCGAATGACAGTCCTACAATAAGAGCAAAAGCAGCCTTACCGAAGCTTTGAAATGGTCAACGGAGACTGTCATTCATCCAGGTGGCCTCCAAACCCTTCGGCGTCTTGCTGCAGATTATTCCTTGGCTTCCGAAGATAAGGGAAGTCATGAGAGCGAGCATGATTTACCGGTTATGGTGCAAGATCTCATGGAGAATGGCAGCTCTGGGCAAGATGGCAGTTGTTACAGCAGCGACAGCGATTCGGGCACAACCAACATTTTAAAGCTTGAAGAACGTGTCGAGGGCCTGAATACTTCGATGATGCCATTCGAGAAGGATTTGCTCTCTCTGATACATACTTTCATTTTATCCAATAATATTGATTTTGATTGCTCAAGAGAAGGGGTTTGCAAGGCTAGTTGCATCAGGAAGTCGTTAGTGAAGCATTTGAGGTCTATAGGATACAATGCTGCAGTTTGCAAGTCAGAGGGGAAGGAAACTGATAAATTTCCTGGGGGTGAATATGAGTACATGGATGTTATACTGGAAGGTGATGATAAGGCTACTGAGCGACTGATCATTGATATTGACTTTCAGAGTCATTTTGAAATTGCTAAACACGCTGGATCATATGTTGGAATACTAATATATCTTCCTGTGGTTTATGTGGGTAACCTTGCTAAACTTGAACAAATATTGGAAGCGATGGTAGAAGCTGCAAAGCTTTCATTGAAGCAGAATTCAATGCCACTTCCACCGTGGAGAACACTTGGATATTTGCATGCCAAATAACTTTCTCCCTATGAGAGAGAGCCTGTTGAGAACCGAAGAAAACTTAGAAGGAAAAGTGTAAGTCCATATTGGAAAATTGTGACTCCTCGCTCAAAACAAAGACAATGCAGCGAGCTATGGAGAAGGTTGAAAGCCTCTCTTCTGTCCGAAGTCGATGATGGATGTGCAGTAAGGACCATGTCAACTGAAAGAAACAGGAACTTATGCTACTCTTATGGATTTTGTATAAAGGTTTTGGGATGTCAATATGGCTGGCTGGAAACATAAATTATCTTCATATTTTACAGTAAATGTGAAATATATATCTCAAATTTCAAGATATTGGATGAGCATTTCCAGAAAATCAAGGTCGATATTTTGTCAAAGGAAAGACAAGTGATAGAATATTGGGTGGCAGAGCATTTCGAATTTGAAGATGTATTATCTAGCTTATGCAAGAGAGTTAACAAGGATCAATGGCACTACTAAAGCACCTGTCATGAACAATGCTGTTGAAACAGCCTTAGGTGTAGTGACAATCAGAGTGTTTAACATGGTAGAAAGATTCAAGTCCTCTCTTTCACTCCAATGCTGCTATGGAATGGTTGATCTTAAGATTGGAATTACTTGGAAACATTGTCCTTTTTACTTCAGCTTTTCTACTCATTTCATTACCTTCGAGCAGCGTAACTCCTGGATTTGCAGGCCTTTCTCTCTCATACACACTCTCACTTACATCTTGTAAAGTATTTATGGTGCAATGGCAATGCAATCTTGCCAACTTTGTCATTTCTGTGGAGTGAATAAAGCAGTACATGAACTTGCCATCTGAGCCACCAGGAATTATAGATAGCAGCAGACCTCCTGTCTCATGGCCAAGTGAAGGTAGAATACAGTTAGAAAACTTGAAGATAAGGCACCGCCTTAATTCCCCTTTAGTTCTGAAAGGTATTAACTGCACATTTAAAGGTGGGAAAAGAGTGGGAGTAGTAGGACGAACAGGCAGTGGCAAAAATGACTCTTATTAGTCCCTGCCATGGGCTAGCAGGGACTATTGTAATCGGCTTGCCGCCGTTCTATTAGTCCCTGCACAAAAATCAATACAAAATTTATTCAATTAACCTAAGTTACCCAAATTCAATTTCTATTAATTTAAGTTCCATCCAATCATATTTGGTTACATTTTCTATAAAATTTCTTTCATCCAATCAAATATTTGGACCTCTTATTTGGCCTCTTTCCGAGGCCCATTAATGAGTCCGTCAATATTCTTCACGTTATACTATACTATAACAAACAATTATTTTCAATTGAATGGAATGTCATTGTTTTTGTTTTTTGTAAGTGGATTAATGCATTGATTCACACTAGCATTAATTCATAACATAAGTTGTTTGTTGATGGTAAACTTCTATAACATGATCAATCGAATCCAGCATATGCCACCTCCACTGCCTCACCTCATGCAATCTATGCTGCATGTAGTACAGGTGCCACTGGACTGGAATGGCACGATTAAAGGCCTCTCTGTAGGAGCAAGATCTCTGGTAACGTGGACAAATACTAAGAAGAACGTTGTTTACTCTGGTAACGTGGACAAATACTAAGAAGAACGTTGTTTAAGCAATCTGGCTTGGTGATGATAAAACACCTTTGTTCCTCACGACTTTGAACTCATTGTCATTTATTCTTTGGAGGCTCTCTGGTACAGCTTTTAAGAGGAGAAAAAAAATCGGGTCTGGCTTGGTGAGTTATGGAGTCCGTGTTGGTTTTGTTGCTGTAATCCCAAATGTTCGAGATGAGACTTCCAGTTCGAATGCAAAGTGTAGCAAACAAGCAAGGTGTTGGGATACATGACGTATATGGGATCTATGGTGTGAGAAGCTGCGTCTACTCATTATTAGTGCCCATAATGCCGGTTGCAATTGAAAACATAAAGAAGAAAATTATATGACGGAAAGGCCAAGGCTGCATCAGTTCTATGGTTGCTGGTTGCAATTGCAAACATAAATCAGACAATTATATGATGGTAAGGCCAAGGCTCGTCAATTTTGTGGTCGTTGCACACCTTTAGACACCCAGGATTTTATAAGAAGGTTGCACACCTTTAGACACCCAGGATTTTATAAGAAGATAGGCACAGATTCTTCTACATAGATTTACCATCGATTATACTCTGGAGCATGGGTCGTTATGCTAGATTATACTCTGGAGCATGGGTCGTTATGCTATGAATTGCTTGTCTATTTTGCTTGCTATGCGGAATGTTTAACGGGATTGGACATTGTGCTATCCCACTCGTCAGTAGGATAGAAAGCAGTCTCAGAAGAAGAGCGACTATTTTGTTGGCTATGCGGAATGTCTCATGGGATTGGGCATTGTGCTATCCAACCCTTTCTTAGGATATAAAGCAGTCTCAGAACAAGAGAGAGTCTATTTGACCTCTATTATACAAAAGAAATAGCCATGCTGATTAATTCCTATATTTTATATATGCCTGCACTGATATACAGGTTTATTTTATAGAAATTTTATGAAACTATAAATGTTCATAATTTACTTGAAGATATACATGATAACAGCTAGATTTCCAATGATTATTAATTGAATATCTGTTAACTATTAATTCAATACCTGCCAATGCTTCCTTGCAACCTTATTTCTGGCTAGGCATCTTTTGTGTGTATGAATTTGGTTCGGTAGAGCACCTCCATAGTTGAAGGTTACACCTCGGCCTCCACAGTTCAGGTGCCTTTCACTTTTTGATGCTGTCCTCTTCATTTTGCATCCTCTATTCTCTCTTTCTGGGGCGACCGTTCTGTGTGCCTGCTGATTTAAGCTTTTTTAAAACTGAGAAAGATTAGCCTATTTTTATGAAAATTGCAAATGTATGTTTGGAACCAATTCCATAAAAATAACTGTAAAAATCTAAAACTCAGAAAGATTAACCCTTTTTTTAATGAAAATTGTAAATATACATTATTTTTTTAATAAAAATTGTAAATATACATTATTGAAACTGTATAATCTTATTCAACTTCATAAAAATAACGAAAAAAATCTAAAATTTGGAACGATCTACAACTCTCTTGTAATAATTAATTAACTCTTTTGTTTATTTTATGGAACCGGATCCAGGTTTAAACCCTGGATTCTTTATCCTTCATGATCATAAAAGTTAAAGTTCTAAATTAGCACACACACAGAACATTAACGTTATCAAATCCATAACAATTAAATTCAAGTTTTTAGAATCTATCCCATTGGAATTGATGTAATGATATGTTTATTATATATATCTCATTCCTAAAACCGAAACGTGCCCATAACAGAATAGATTCAATGCACCAGTGCACCGTCTAAATATAATATATTAAATAAAGAGTGAATGAACTTTGTACCTTGTACCTTTTCTCTTCGACAAGGTAACAAATTGTTCTGAAACAAAGGACTTACAGGTAATGGCTTAGCAGTTAGCACTAGCAGTATTGAATAGGCTTCCCCTAACTGTTAACTAATTGTCATGTTCTTAGCGTCTTACAGTTGAAATTACAAGAATAATAAAATCGCAACTATGATAATGGAATCCATTATAAAATTGCGACTTCATCATAATAGAAAGATTTTTAAATCCATTCAAATTATAAAAAAAAGTTGCAATCTGAACCACATAGATAGAAATATTGAAGAATTTTTGTTCACTCAATTTCTATGAGAAACGTTAAGCGAAGCACCCTTGTAACTGTAGTCACAAACATGAAACAAACATGAAAACAATGAGAAAAATAATAAGAAAGCACAAGGCTAAAAACAAAATCAAAATCAAAATGCTAGGAGCAGTCAACAAAATTAGGCTGCTAATTTCATGGGCAACCAGAATCCTGCAAATAATAATTAAGATCCCAACAATCCTACATAGCAAGATAACAATCCTATAAAATCAAAATTTGATTTGAAATGGGGAGCAAGAAATTTACAGGTATCTAAAACATAAAGGAAAGAAAATAAACTGTAAATTCAAAAGGGCCGGAATGGTTGAAAAACAAAAGGTGCTTGATTGCTTGCAATGCTGCTTATATATGTGAATCTGCATCTGCGAAACTGGACGTAGTACAAAATTCGTCAATCCTTCCCATTCCAAAGTCTGCAGTTTTCTTTCCTCCTGCATATACCAAGCCCTAGGGATAGTCTTCATGGGATTCATGGGCTTCTGCCTCATCACACAAACCGACCTGATAAAAAATGTCGCTAAAAACTAATTAGCAATGGTGTTCTCTCCACAGAGAGCATCGCCTTTTGACGAGAGGAATCCATTCATTCATTTATTTCACTTTGTTTATTGTTTCTTAGCCCAAACAACGCATCAATGGTTACTAAAAAGGCTTGAAAACTACTTTCTCCAGCTTTTGTGCATGGCTGAAAAGTGGCAGTGTTGCTTAGTCTAAGTGGAAATGGAGGCTAAATTGTTACATTAGCATGTGGCTCTCTTTGGTTTGAGCTTGATTTGTTAGTTCAATGTATGCTATGCAATTTTATATTATCTAATACCCATGGTGGCTGATGAAAAATGAGACAACACCGTGAGCTGAGCTTCATTCATATGAGGATGACAATCCCCTCCTTTTTCTATGCAGTTAGGGGTTATTGAGTGGTTATTATAAAGGCTATTTATTCGCTAATGAAACATTAAATGTGATTCCAATGGCTCTGTGTAATTGATAAAAACACTAAGTCGAGGTTATAGCTGGATTGATTGGATTCATAAAATTCAATTCAGTTTTTTTTTATATATTCTTTGTCAGGTGAAGTTTTTTTAAATATAAAATTTTGAAGTTTTTTATAATGTAAAATTTTCATACATTTTGATAAAAACTGCTCTTACATCCATAATAGTTCGAATATACATAAATATCAGCATTCATCGATTGGCTCGTCAGGGTGACGTGTACTTCATCCTCTTTTTCTCTCTTTTCTAATTTAGACTATGAGAGCTTTGCATTCAAACCAAAAGCCAGGCTGGAAGCATCCAGTGCTCCTAATGTAAGGCAACTTTTTGTCACATCAAAGGGATCAAAGGAACCAAAAGGGTTAGGTTTAGTCTCTAAGAAATTTGTGAACATCCGCCTCAAGGATCCTATTAAATTGAAGAACAGGTAACCACAAAAATCGAGACTGCCCATCCCAAGAAAGAAGGTAACCAAAATCAATGAGTCGGAGATCTGGCATGTACTTAGCACGTCTGCTTGGCAACAGTCCTTCAGAAAATGAGATTTCCCTGGGACATTTGTTTTAGTAGCAGCATCAATTTCAACTAAAAAGTAGGAAATGTTTTCCATAGATGATATTCCGAGGAACCTGGTATTGACAATATGTTGCATTTGGTGTCCAAACTACTGAGCCATTTACTTACTCCATGATAAATCATCGGGGCTGGAGGACACACGGGAAGTTCGATGAACATTGAGATACGCGTTTCCAAAAAAGCTACGTGCTTGCGAATAAATATTGTTCATCATAATCCTCAATTAATTTGTAAATAAATGCAACCCCATTCTGAGGTTGTGAGGACGACATTGTGAACTGGGAATTTGGGAAGACGCTGAACAACTAGCACAGATGGGCAGCTGGATCTGCGAGTGACAGGTGTGGATGTTGTGGGGTTAATGGGCATTCGAAGATGCATTGAAGGCGAAGATAAGAGAACGCCTAGAGTCCCTGGTGCCAGGCCCTCTGGTTTTGATTGACTGTTGATGGTTTGAGGTAGTGTACTGATTGCGGCAAAGATTAATGGGGCTGACAAGGGAGTAAATGGGACGGGAGGCTCTATGGCAATGGCGACAGACTCCATAACGTATGGTCATCTGCATCTTTACATCTGCATGGCATACATAATCCAACTCTATAAATGTAATTAAACTCATTATACTCCATAAATGTAATTAACCAGACACTCATTATACTCCATAAATGTAATTAACCAGAGAAAACATGGTGAACTTTCCCTCATAGGTTTCTTGAAATGCCAGTCAAATGTAATGCAGAAATTGCAAAGTGAATTAAGATCAGAGAGATGGTTGACGATTATCTTATACTTAGCCATGAGAGAGGAGGGTTTCTGGATGTATTTTCCCAGGTGGAGCACATAGCTCCATTGAATTTCCTGAGCATGTCACCCATCTAGATTTTAAATGATCCACCAGCAGCAGTAAAGCCAAGAACTAGGGCAGAGACACCAATAGCAGGATAAGCATATCCAATAGTGAAAGTTGCAGGAGAAGCAAAGAAAAGCATATTAGCTTCTGGACCACCAACAGCAGCTTCTTTACTAGCAGCACTCTCCTTACCAACCAATGAACTACGGCACTCTCCATCCTTAATGAATCCAGTTTCTACTTCCTTAATCCATAATGATCCACTAGCACCAAGTTTCAAATAAATAATTCTCTCCATACTTGGTCAAAGAACTTGAATTTCTACCTGAGTATCTGTGTTTGGAACCTGTACTTCTACTACCTCTAGAAAGGCAGGGACTTGCTGCCATGCAGCCTCACTTGTTTCTACCTTATTTCGACTCATTGAACCAGCTAGAGGAAGAATTATGATCGATGATCTAGACATTTGCAATATAGGTCTCAGTGATCTAAGGTCAAATATTAGTATCATTCCTCAAAGAGCTCATCAATATTCATCCATGAATGCAAGTGGAATTTCACTTAAGTGTTTTAGTCATAGTAGAAGTATAACCCTATTAAATAGAGACATGGGTCATTTTCTTGTTTGATTAGCCAAACTTGGAAAAAACTCATTAGACTAGATCCAAAAAATACTAAAGAGGTTAGCTTTGCTATCTTATATATATATTTCATTGTAAAAATATTAAGAGGGGGGGGAGAAGCGAGGAAGGAGAAGGTACCAGCCGAGAGGGCTGAGGCAGTGTTTGAACATTCTGATACTGGAGTGGCAGGAGCATGTATACACTCTATTTTTGTTAGCTGCTTTGAAAGGATTATGTTCATATGAGCCACCTTTCTGTTTCAATAATTGAATTTCATGTGTTCTAATTTATCCTGTGTATGGTCAATTAAAATCCATTGCTAGATTCTCACGATTAATGTGAAGTTATCCTTAAGTACTATATGCAGAACCTGGTTCATGTTTTTCATAAATTCATACTCATAGATTTGTCTTATCAGTATTGTGATATATATACTGTTGTTCAGTATTGGATTTCAAATCTAGCTTGATTTATGGAGTAAATCTACCGACCACCAAATCCCATAGATTCATTTTCCAATTATCCATTAAACCAATTTAAGATTTCTCTAAGCTTGACCCTAGCAGTCGAGGTTCAACTTTAGTGATAACATCTTCTGGTGCCATTGCCGGGGACGGAGGAGTGAAGATAGCTTCCCCGAGAAAGAATGACAATGATCAGATCCAGCTCTTGATGGTGGACAGGAGCATGACACTAGTTTGACTGCATATGTATTCACCAAGCGACTCTATGTTTGAAGAATCTAGAGGCAATTTTACAATTCCAAGATGTCAAAGGGTTTTGATACTATTTTGGCATAGAAATTTTCTCCACTCAATTTCTCAGTTGTTCCTGGATTTCCAAATACAGTACCTATCATGGACGAATGGGGATATTTTCTTCCGCGATTCAGAGAAAAGGAAGAGGACAATCCGGCACAACATGTAATTAAATTTCATCAATACATGGATCAGCTGAGTATACATCATGAAGATGTATTGATGAAAATGTTTATGTATTCATTAGATGGTTGTGCGAGAAAATGGTACATAACTCTTCCTGCTTCTAGTATTTCCTCTTTGAAATATTTTCATGATGCCTTTTATTCATACTGTAAGAGGATTTACCCAACTGAGTGTCTTTTTGAGCATTGTTGTAGAGGATATGCATTATATATCCATGGTTTAGTAGTAGATTCTTCCAGTGGTAAAGATGAAGCGGGTGGTTATGCTATGAAGAAGGAAGAATATCTATTATCTTCCTCTAATTATGTTTTACAACAAGAAATTTTTCAAAATTCTGATATTAAAGTTGATGATAGCATCATAGAACAGAAATCTTCATCTTTAGAAATCGATCGGGATGCCCCAATTTATTATAAATACAATGATGATAAAGCGGATGTGGTTTCATTTGATATTACCTCAAATGAAAATATTGTCCCAAATTCTTATGAAGGTCAGCCTGTGTGTACATTAACCTGCAATAAAGAACATTTTTGTGATGTACTTGAGGATATTTCAGAGCAGCAGATTTCTACATCAGTGTTTGTTGACATTTTCAACAATGATCTACTCTTTGACAGTAATCGATCAGTTGTTGAGGAAGGAAGTGACAAAGAATTACTAGAACCGTTCATCCAGTCCTCATCAGTCGAGCAATACTTTTCAGAAATCAGTCAGCTTGAATTCACAGAAGACAAGCAAAAGGAAGAGGTCATTTTTGGTAATTTTTATGATCCTGTTGCAAGTTATTTATATTCAATAGTGAACTATAAATATTCTATCATTAATATTTTAGAGACAGAGTTCGATGGAAGTGACTATGAGCTATGTTTTTCAATATTTCTGATTGTATATATGCTCAAAGTTGGAAGCAAGTTTTGGTTGGTTGATGAAATTTTTGCATGGCTATATTGGAAATGGGATTATACTTGATCAAGCAGAGTTCAGTTGATTAGAATAGTAGTGTGGATAACTAAGCTCATCTTTGAGCATTTGTTTCAGTTTGCATAGTGTGATCAGATTGTTGTGAGAGGATTATTTCAATTTGCAGAGTAGTTTAAAGATTCAGCCAGTAGTGTGTTTTCAAGTTTTTTAAGTAGCAGAGATTTGTGATGAAGACTCCAACCCAATGAAATGGAAAGGCACTTGGTCTACTTGTTCTTGGTAGCTCACAGGGAGCATGCCATCCCCAGACGAAGCCAGATGTTGTCATCATATCTGCTCCAACAAAATTTCAGTTTCTGGCAGCATCTAGATGTCAAAGTGACCACTCAGGTTTCAATTTGAATACCGAGATCAGATTGAAAAGCACTCATGATGGCACTCATGTGGAAGAAAATTCGTTTGAGTAGAAATTTTTCCATTTATAGAACACAAGCTATGCTTCAAAATATCTCACAAGTTGTTGGGGTTGAAGGTTATACCTTGAGATTTTAATTTATTTATCGAGGCCTCTGGCCGCGGTTTGTTAAAACAAAACTTCTTTGTTATGGTTGAGCCCATGGACGGGAGAAGCACTTGGGATATAAAGTCGGTGCATTTCCTGAACATTCGAGTGATGCCTGGTTTATCAAAACTGGGTCTAATGGACTTATGTTGGCAATCGAAGGGAAGTCCTACAATAAGAGCAAAAGCAGCCTTACCGAAGCTTTGAAATGGTCAACGGAGACTCTCATTCATCCAGGTGGCCTCCAAACCCTTCGGCGTCTTGCTGCAGATTATCCCCTAGCTTCCAAAGATAAGGGAAGTCATGAGAGAGAGCATGATTTAGCGGTTATGGTGCAAGATCTCATGGAGAATGGCAGCTCTGGGCAAGATGGCAGTTGTTACAGCAGCGGTCCAGCAATTCAGGAACAACCAACATTTTAAAGCTTGTAGAACGTGTCAAGGGCCTGAAGACTTCGATGATGCCATTCGAGAAGGATTTGCTCTCTCTGATACATATTTTCATTTTATCCAATAATATTGATTTTTGTTGCTCAAGAGAAGGGGTTTGCAAGGCTAGTTGTACCAGGAAGTCATTAGTGAATCATTTGAGGTCTACAGGATACAATGTTGCAATTTGCAAGTCAGAGTGGAAGGGAACTGATAAAGTTCCTGGGGGTGAATACGAGTACATGGATGTTATACTGGAAGGTGATGATAAGGCTACTGAGCGACTGATCATTGATATTGACTTTCAGAGTCATTTTGAAATTGCTAGACCCACTGGATCATATGTTGGAATACTAAGATATCTTCCTGTGGTTTATGTGGGTAACCTTGCTAAACTTGAACAAATATTGGAAGCGATGGTAGAAGCTGCAAAGCTTTCATTGAAGCGAAATTCAATGCCACTTCCACCATGGAGAACACTTGGATATTTGCGTGCCAAATGGCTTTCTCCCTATGAGAGAGAACCTGCTGAGAACCTTAGTAAACTTAGAAGGCAAAGTGTAAGTCCAGATTGGAAAATTGCAACTCCTCACTCAAAACAAAGACAATGCGGTGAGCTATGGAGAAGGTTGAAAGACTCTCTTCTATCCAAAGTCGATGCTAGATGTGCAGTAAGGACCATGTCAACTGAAAGAAACAGGAACTTATGCTACTCTTGTGGATTTTGTATAAAGGTTTTGAGATGTCAATATGGCTGGCTAGCAACATAAATTATCTTCATATTTTACAGTAAATGTGAAATATATATCTCAAATTTCAGGGTATTGGATGAGCATTTCCAAAAAATCAAGGTCGATATTTTGTCAAAGGAAAGACAAGTGATAGAATATTGGGTGGCAGAGCATTTCGAATTTGAAGATGTATTATCTAGCTTCTGTAAGAGGGTTAACAAGGATCAATGGCACTACTAAAGCACCTGTCATGAACAATGCTGCTGAAACATCCTTAGGTGTAGTGACAATCAGAGCGTTTAACATGGTAGAAAGATTCAAGGAAAAGAACTTGAATCTTATCGATACAAATGCAAGTCCTCTCTTCCACTCCAATGCTGCTATGGAATGGTTGATCTTAAGATTGGAATTACTTGGAAACATTGTCCTTTTTACTTCAGCTTTTCTACTCATTTCATTACCTTCGAGCAGCGTCACTCCTGGATTTGTAGGCCTTTCTCTCTCATACACTCTCACTTACATCTTGTCAAGTATTTATGGTGCAATGGCAATGCAATCTTGCCAACTTTGTCATTTCTGTGGAGCGTATAAAGTAGTACATGAACTTTCCATCTGAGCCACCAGGAATTATAGATAGCAGCAGACCTTCTATCTCATGGCCAAGTGAAGGTAGAATACAGTTAGAAAACTTGAAGATAAGGCACTGCCCTAATGCCCCTTTTAGTTCTGAAAGGTATTAACTGCACGTTTAAAGGTAGGAAAAGAGTGGGATTAGCAGGATGAATAGGTAGTGGAAAAAACGACTCTTATTTCTGCCTTATTTCGACTCGTTGAACCAGCTAGAGGAAGAATTATGATCAATGATCTAGACATTTTCAATATAGGTCTCAGTGATCTGAGGTCAAATATTAGTATCATTCCTCAAAGAGATCATCAATACTCATCCATGAATGCAAGTGGCATTTCATTTAAGTGTTTTATTCATAGTAGAAGTATAACCCTATTAAATAGAGACATGGGTCATTTTCTTGTTTGATTAGCCAAACTTGGCAAAAACTCATTAGACTAGATCCAAAAAATGCTAAAGAGGTTAGCTTTGAGATATTATATATATATTTCATTGTAAAAATATTAAGAGGGGGGGGAGAAGTGAGGAAGGAGAAGGTAACAGCCGAGAGGGCTGAGGCAGTGTTTGAACATTCTGATACTGGAGTGGCAGGAGCATGTATACACTATGTTTTTGTTAGCTGCTTTGAAATGATTATGTTCATATGAGCCGCCTTTCTGTTTCAATAATTGAATTTCATGTATTGTGATTTATCCTATGTATGGTCAATTAAAATCCATTGCTATATTCTCACGATTAATGTGAAGTTATCCTTAAGTACTATATGCAGAACCTGGTTCATGTTTTTCATAAATTCATACTCATAGCTTTGTCTTATCAGTCTTGATTGTGATATATATAATGTTGTTCAGTATTGGCTTTCAAATCTAGCTTGATTTCTGGAGTAAACCACCAAATCCCATAGATTCATTTTCCAGTTATCCATTAAACCAATTTAAGATTTCTCTAATCTTGACCCTAGCAGTCGAGGTTCAACTTTAGTGATAACACTAGGTTTTGAACATAATGGTTCTCTTATGTTCCAATCATAATGGCATCCAGCAATCCCTGATCCATGTCCATTTCAACGCATATGGATGCAATAGATGTGTTTGTCTTTGCTTCTATCTTTGGTGAAATTTTCAAGAATGTTCCAATGTATCACCAATAATATTCAGAATCCGAGAATCACATAATTATATAGGAAGGTAGGGGATATTGACCCATAAATCCTACATGTGGATTATTTATTTTATTGGATCAAATCATGTGTGCCACCTAAAGAGGTATATAGTCGAGTTGCCCCAAAACCACGGGTCATCCATTGTTGTCTTCAAGCAATCATCTGTTGAATTGAAAATGAACATGATGTACCGTAAAGATCCAACATGTGTTAGAGGCATATATCCAAGAACCTGCTCCCACGTCTGCTTCACCCAATTCTTTAAATATTCTTCAGAGAACCTCCATGCGTGAAATATTCTTTAGAGAACCTCCATGTGTGAAATCTTCCAATTAATGTATTTTCGGTATTGAAAATTACCTTATCTTTGATAACGATTAGATCCATGGTTGCCTTCATCTCCAACAAGCTTTTCTTGATACACTTTTGCATCCTGTAATGTTGGCGATGAGCTACTCATGATTTGGGTCCACCTTAAGTAAATATCCTCCTAGTGTTAGGGTTGTCATAAAGTATATATGGAGAGATATTGATGGTAGAGTTAGGAATCTCTTGGATAGTTGGAAGTAGGCCTGGAAATTCAATTTTCTTCTACCTGTCAATAAATTTTTAATGACGGTTTCAAGTTTTTTGTGCCTATCATTTGACGGTTTAACCAATTTTGCTGAGTGTCAATTTATTTTTAATATTATATATAAATGTCAATAAAATATTTTTTAAATTATATATAAATATGAGTAAAATATTTATATAGAAATTTTACTAATTAAGTAAATTATAAAATTTTAAAGGAGAAAATTTCAAAGATTCTCCTTGGAAAATTTTGAAGCCTCATAGCAGAAGACAAATAATACAATTAGAAACACAAAATATAAATAAATACAATACACATACAAGGAAATAGAGAAGTGTAGCATTTATGTGTTCCTCGATTAACTAGAAATGAAGAGCAGCGGAGGAGATGACCCAGCATAAAGGCCAATGATTTTTAGCTAAGTTTTAGTAGTTAACATAGGTATTAAAAATTTTGACGGGTTATCTAAATTCATAAAAGTGAAATTGACGTTTCAAATATTTTTTTACATGTCAATGTTGACGTGTTTATCAAAAACTTACATGTCAAATACGTGTAAAAATGAAAAAAACGTTATGTGGAACGTCAAATTCCAGGCCTGGTTGGAAGATCGTTGATACGTGAAATATTGGCAGTTTGTGGGATGGGTGAAAGGACTATTGCAGCGAAAAAAAAACCCATCATTTGAAGTTGTGGGAAGGAGTAAATCATCTTGCAAAGGCTCATCATAGTTACAAATAGAGATCGTGGTGGATGTTAGAAGCTTCCAAATGGGGGAGTACAAGTTCTCACGGGGAGGAAATGGACAATCATGGAAACGGGTTTGTGAAAATTCCTTTGGATCTTGGAGCTCCATCCCTCAAAAAACTATTCTTATTATTATTATATTGTACAAATACCAATTCCAATATATATATATTTCAGAAATTATTGATTTCCAAATTTCACACTTATGGGAGTGGAAGTAGGTTAGGGAGGTTGGGTGATTCTATGTTAGTTGTGGATTCTACTTGGGAAGTAGTAGTGTCTTTTATTTTTGCTAAATCCCTACCATGTGAAGAATGTTTGTTTGTTTACGTTTATTAATATTGATGTGATGATTAGTTAATGTTGAATAATTGTGATTGGTGGTTAAGGATTATGAGTGATGATTTGTTGTAAATCTTATTAGTAGGAAAAGATGAATGATGCATTGTAATTATTCTTTTTGCATGCTTGATTGTGGAACACACACACACACACACACACACAATGCTTTTACAACCATTATTGCTAACTATTAGTACCCTTGTATGGTATGTATACATTGGCCACGTATACACACCTTAGACGAGTACATTAGTTTGACGAAGTAGTTGTCTAAATAGGTTAATGACTATTTTGTGGGGATTAATTAAAAATGTTTAAGTAGTTCTTAACTTAGGATTGTTTGGTTTGTTGTAATTCTATATCGTTGTGTGATGTAAATTGATTGTGGGAAGAATTAATATATTAATATGTAATAAATTGTTGATCATAGGTATGTATAGATTGTTGAAATATTGTAACTTCGAAGAATATTCTATATGTATCTTTTTTTGGTCCCCGATGGTCCTACCGGGAGAACCACTTGTATTACTTTGTACCCTTATGCTTCTAATCGGAAGAACTAATAAGAGTCATGAGGTAGTCCCCCTTAATTGTACAGGTGGGTCATTAGCACCCCAGTGTGGTTACTTGAGCCTACATGTGTAACTCGAGCCTACATGTCGGAATTAATAATTAAAGTAAATGGATGAATATAAATAGAGGTGTGGCGCTCCTCATTTGAAGCACACACTCTCACTTGTGTAGCGCATTAGTGGAGAAGAGAGAAGTAGCTGGAGAAGGAGGAGGATCATGCTTTGATCTCCTTGTTGGTTTTGTCTTTTATCTTTTGGGGCATCTATATTGAGGAAGCTTTTGCTGGGTTTTTCCCTTTAGGGTTTTCCCAGGATAAATCTTTGTGTTCTTGTTGTATAGTTGTGTTTTTCTCTCTTTCAGTGATCTTTTGGCTTTTGGTTATGCTGTTATAATGCTAAATGTTTTAAGATATGATATAACCATTAAAAATTCAACATGGTATCAGAGCCACCCTGAAAGAAGACATTATGCAGCTACAGAAGCTAGGGCTTCTTAATTTTTGGTTCTCTCTCCACAATCGATCAGCAAAAGAATGCTAGGCTGACTCTCCTTTGAAGGGCGCATCTTTCTGTCGAAGCGGAATTTGATTCCGAGCATTTTCAGTTTTCGGTACGGGAAATTAGGGCTTCTTGCAGAAGAGGAATTTTTGAGTGAGCCCAGAATAGGATTGCACTCCTCATCAAAATAAAATTTTAGAGACCTGGATCAATATTTTTGGTTGGGTGAAACTCCGGGAAAGTCAAACCCTAGTTTGACCCCAAGCTAGAAAAACCCTAAATACTAAAACTACTAAGTTTTGGTACATTCTCTATATCCCAAGATTGGAGATGGTTCAAGAGCTGAAAATTTCATAGGCTGACAATAAAATACCAATGTACACTATATCCAAAATTCAGCCTCAGATTCACTATATTTTGGGAGATATGATCCCTCCAAGTTAGGATTCCAGCATCTTCCAGAATTCATCCCTAAACAGGACACCTGGGGAAAATTGTTATATCTTTAGATACACAGGTCCAAATTAGATTTCTGAAGATGTTCCAGAAAGGGTACAGACTTTACTTTCTGTGGTCCAAGTTTTAGACTCAGAAGATGAGCCAGTGACACGTGTAAGTCCGTACACCTTCATTGTTCTAAACAGTCTTGTAACAGGTCACCTTGGGAAAATGACCATACATCCCAATTGGGGAAACCAATTCTGATGAAACCTACAGTTATGGAACAGGGACATGCTATAATACCTCAGTGAGAAATTTCATACACAGAAGAGCAGTCATTTTGGAGATACCACAGAAACAGCAAGAAGCATTTCTGCAGAAGAATTTGGAAAACTAGGGCTTCCTGTTCCGGGAGCTTCCCTCCACTATTTTCAGAAAAGGAGTACATTGGACAGCTCAACTTGAAGATATATATCTTTATATCCAATAAAATTTAAAAGATTCCAATTTTTGAAAATTAGGTTTTCTTTGACAAACTCTAGATCAGCCAGCTCTGGAACCAGGACAGACACCTCAAATCGGTAAGATCTAATATTTTGCTATTTCCATTTGAGGTTCTCATCAATTTGATGATAAGATTGGTGAAGTTGACAAATTCCAAGCATGGAAGTATTTGATCTCTCTGAAGAAAATGAATTGGACACCTACATGAGTAGAGAGGTTCCAGTACCAGAGGGAGATGAGGCTCAAAACCTTACATAAGAAGAACTTGATCAAGGCCAAGAAGATCATTGTTGATTCAATCACGGATCAACTTATACCACAAGTGTCTTCCCTAAAGACACCAAAGATGTTTGATTCCTTGACCAAGCTATTTGAAGATAAGAACATAAATCAGAAAATGGTTTTGAGAAAACAATTGAAGAATGTGAAGATCTAGAATGCAGAAATGTAGAACAACTTGAAGCGGTAGAAGAAGAAGTGGAGAATGCAGAAGTGGTGATAGCCACCTTGAATGGTCTCCCAAGATCATAGGATTCATTCATTCAAGGAATGTGTGCCAGAAGGAAGTGATTACTTTCAAATGACTCTGGGAAGAAGAAGAAGCTCGACTCATAAGAAGAAGATGGGAGCAATAGAAGATCAAGCTCTCACCATTCAAAAAAGATCCCTCAAACAATGAGGAATATGAAGAACTCAATTCTTGAAGAACCTCTTATCCATCTTATCATTTGGATAAGAAATGATGATTTCATGAATGAAGAAGATGATGAAGTAGAATGATCAAGAAGGAATCTACCCATGAAACAAATAAAAGATAAGTATTCAATTATCATTTCATGATATTGTTTTGTATTCATTTGATGTGTTATGCATGATAGAATGTTTGCATTAATGAAAGTATGCATGTGATGAGTAAGTAGCTCATGGTGCTATACACCTCTCCATTGCTACTTATCTAAAATGAAACCTCCTTGCTGACATATTGGATTAGCACACAATCTCAATGATGTCATCTAGAAAGTTTCCGTGAAATATGGATGAATGCTGTATTGGCTAAACAGTTGCATGATGCATAGGAATTTTCCGTTTCTTTCTATGAAATGGTTCTAACCATGCTACTGGTGCGTTTGAATTGTAGGAAAGGTCATGTACAACCTCCTACAAGAAAAGAAGGATGATACTTGTTCCGAAGAACAAGTGATGACAATTCAAGATTCACTCCAATAAACATGAATCTGAAGCTCCCAGGGTCAGAGACATCGTGACAGAAGAAAGAGCTTCAGAGCGTGGTAGATCCACCTCAAAGGATGAATACCAACATGGGTATGAGAGATAACTCAAGATGACGAAAAGAATGCTATGAAAGAAGCTATGATCAAAGAGTAACAGTTGATCATATGGAATGATGTATATTATATGGTTTTGAGACATAAAGGGAAGTATGTAGTATATTCCATATGGATCTACAAGAACAAGTGTACAAAGCAAGGTTCGTGATTTGCCTCAGAAAGAATAGACTATGACATGACATACTCTATTGACCAGAACAACTAGAAGTATATATCAAGAATAGAACCACCTATACAAAATGAAGAGGGAAGATGATCCTCCACTTCAGGGGGAGTGACTACAAAAGATATCTGAGTTCGATATGGTATGACATGATGGATAGCTTCCTGATGGATCGAGACTCTACCAAGAGTAAACTGGGTTCCAACCTTCAAGTTTGAATGCAGAAGACTAGGATATGTTGATGACCTGACAAGACGAACTCATGGAAGATGTTATGATGAAAGAATACTGGAATGATGTTTGGGATATAGTACTCAAACCAGAAAGCAAGAATGTGGTATCTTCCAAATGGATTTGCAAGATAAAATATGTTGCAGATAGAAGTAAGGAAAGACTTGTGGCTAGAGGTTTCTATCAGAAAGAGGGAATTAATTATGAAGAGACATTTGCCCCAGTAGCACAGTATACTTCGATTAGAGCTATCATGGCACTTGCATCCATGATGAAGTGGGACTTACACTAGATGGATTTTAAAACAACTTTTCAGAATGGTGTGATTGAAGAAGAAGTATACATAGAATAGTCACAAGGATCTGAAGTTGAAGACAGATGAACTCACGTATGCAAGTTGAAAAAGGCCCTCTATGGCCTGAAGCAAGCTCCCAGAGACTGGTATGAAAGGATAGATAGTTTCCTAACGAAAGTCGATCCTAACCTTTACTTCAAGGTTATAGAAGATGAATATGTCATACTATTATTGTATGTGGATAATCTATTCCTGACAGGGAATGAGAAACAGATTGTAGAATGCAAGAAGAAGCTCACTGAAGAATTTTAGATGAAATACCTTGGGTTAATGCATTATTTCCTAGGTCTGGAAGTATGGAAAAATTCAGAAGTAATCTTTCTCAACTAGGGAAAGTATGCAGTAGAGATATTGAAAAGATTCGATATGTTGGAATACAAAGCCATGGCCACACCCATGGATTCCAACTTGAAGTTGTTAGCTGATGACTCATCAGAGTTAGTGGATGTGACTCAATACAGACATATTATTGGGTCGTTAAATGTATCTAACAAATACTAGAATAGACATTTATTTTGATGTGAACACCTTGAGTCAGTATCTAGTCAACCTAGACGTGTTCACCAAATAGCTGCAAAACATGTGATAAGATATCTGAAAGGGACCATAGACTTTGGTCTATACTATGATGGAAACCATGACTACAAATTGTATGGCTATATAGATACAGATTGGGCTGGAAGTATCTCAGACAGAAAAAGCACATCAGGTAGATGCTTTTGTTTGGGGTTTGCTATGAGTTCATGGTTTAGCAAGAAACAGTCCAATGTTTCTCTTAGCACGGCTGAAGCAGAATACATAGCAAATTGCTCTGCTAAGTTGTGAAGCCATATGGCTTCGGAAGCTGATATCAGGTCTCTTTAACCTGAAGATGGATACTACAATGATTATATGTGATAACCAGAGTTGTGATGACAGAGAACCCTGTGTTCCATCGTAACACATAGAAATCAGGTATTTCTACATACGAGATAAGATGCTCGGATGATGATGTTTCAGTATTTACATACTGTAGATGCAGATAATGGTGATTCCGTATTTCTATACTGAATATAGAGGTGATGATGCTTTCAGTATTTCTATACTAAAGATATAGATGATGATGCTTTCAGTATTCACATACTGGAGATATAGATGGTGATAGTTCAGTATTCACATACTGAAGATGTAGATGATGATGGTTTAGATGGTAATGTGCTGACGAAGCCTCTGTCTCGAGTAAAGTTCAAACACTTTTGAGACAAGATTGGTGTGGTTCGGAAAGGCCTTCCCTAAAAGGGGGAGTAGTGATGTTGGAATGGGATTGTATCATCCTTGGGCACTTGCCCTAAAGTGATCCGGTGACCTTGGTCCTCGAGAATGAAGAGGGATTGTATCATCCTGGGACATTTGTCTAGAAGTGATCTGGTGACCTCGCTCCTCGAGAATGAAGAGGGATTGTATCATCCTAGGACATCTGTCCAGAATAGATCCGGTGACTTTGGTCCTCAATAATGTAGCAAGATTGCATCATCCTTGAACTTCAGTTCAGAAAGGTATCCAAAGGCTTCGGTCCCCGAGAATGTGGTAGGATTGCATCATCCTTGAACTTCAGTTCAAAAAGGTATCAGGAGGCTTTGGTCCCCGAGAATGTGGTAGGATTGCATCATCCTTGAACTTCGATTCAGAAAGGTATCCAGAGGCTTTGGTCCCCAAGAATGTGGGAGGATTGCATCATCCTTGAACTTCGGTTCAAAAAGGTATCTGGAGGCTTCAATCCCCGAGAATGTGGTAGGATTGCATCATCCTTGAACTTCGGTTCAGAAAGGTATCCAGAGGCTTCGGTCCCCGAGAATGTGGTAGGATTGCATCATCCTTGAACTTCAGTTCAAAAAGGTATTCGGAGGCTTCGGTCCTTGAGAATGTGGCAGGATTGCATCATCCTTGAACTTCGGTTCAGAAAGGCATCCAGAGGCTTTGGTCCCCGAGAATGTGGTAGGATTGCATCATCCTTAAACTTCAATTCAGAAAGGTATTCAGAGGCTTCGGTCCCCAAGAATGTGGTAGGATTGCATCATCCTTGAACTTTGGTTCAGAAAGGTATCCGGAGGCTTCGGTTCCTAAGAATGTGGTAGGATTGTATCATCCCTGGACTTAGGTCCAAAAGTGATCCGAAGACTTTCGTCTTCGTATTGTGGATTGCAGGTTGTTGTTGATGATGATGTAACTGATCGAAGGATCAGAGTATGATGATGATGACGTACTGATCGAAATTTCAGAGTATGATGATGATGACGTACTGATCGAAAGATCAGAGTATGATGATGATGATGATTGATCGAAATATCGGAGTATGATGATGATGACGTATTGATCGAAATATCAGAGTATGATGATGATGACGTACTGATCGAAAGGTCAGAGTATGATGATTATGACGTACTGATCGAAAGATCAGAGTGTGATGATGGTATTACTAATCGAAATATTAGAGTATGATGATGATGTTGTTGTTCGAAAGTTCAAAGTATGATGATGATGTTACTGATGTTTTTGATCGAAATATCAGAATATGATGATGATGTTGCTGATCGAAAGATCAAAATATGATGATGATGATGTTGCTGATCGAAAGGTCAAAGTGTTGAATATGTCATTGCTGATCAAAAGGTCAAAGTCCTGAAGATATTGCTACTGATCGAAAGGTCAAAGTGTTGAAGATGTTGCTGTTGATCGAAAGGTCAAAGTGTTGAAGATGTTGCTGCTGATCGAAAGGTCAAAGTTGTTGCTGATCAAAGCAGTCAAAGTTGTTGCTGATCAAAGTGGTCAAAGTGTTGATGTTGTTGAAGACTAAAGATTGAAGATGAAGACTACATGATGTTGAAAAGCTTCCAATGATTTATAGATGTGTTACCCTTATGATGTTGATGATGTCCTCTATTTCTCTCCTATTATTGTTGTTTTTTATGTTGTTGTAGAATACCCTTCTTGTTAAGGGGGAGTGTTGAAATATTGTAACTTCGAAGAATATTCTATATGTATCTTTTTGTGGTCCCCGATGGTCCTACCGAGAGAACCACTTGTATTAATTTGTACCCTGATGCTTCTAATCATAAGAACTAATAAGAGTCATGAGGTAGTCCCCTCTAATTGGGTGGGTCATTAGCACCCCAGTGTGGTTACTTGAGCCTACATGTGTAACTCGAGCCTACATGATTAACTCGAGCCTACATGTCAGAATTAATTATTAAAGTAAACGGATGAATATAAATAGAGGTGTGGCACTCCTCATTTGAAGCACACACTCTCACTTGTGTAGCGCATTAGTGGAGAAGAGAGAAGTAGCTAGAGAAGGAGGAGGATCAGGCTTTGATCTCCTTGTTGGTTTTATCTTTTATCTTTTGGGGCATCTATATTGAGGAAGCTTTTGCTGGGTTTTTCCCTTTAGGGTTTTCCCAGGATAAATCTTTGTGTTCTTGTTGTATGGTTGTGCTTCTCTCTCTTTCAGTGATCTTTTGGCTTATGGTTATGCTGTTATAATGCTAAATGTTTTAAGATCTGATATAACCATTAAAAATTCAACATAGATATGTTGTGGTTAGATATATCCACCGAGATATTATATAGGTATATATAAAAAATAGACTTATTCTTAATATATTATAATAAGTATAATATCCATTCAAAGGGATATTATTGACAGGATACAATTGTTAGAATTTAAAATATTATTTTTAGTGTGTTTAGGGGTATTATGGGATTTTATTATTATTTAATTTATACTATTTTAGGTTGAGATTGATTTAGATGGACTAATTAATGTTATCGTACCTAACGGATTTATTTTTAAGCCTTCAATATGGTTTAATTCTCAAGGATTTATATTACCATGTGTAATTTGGTCAATTGAATGAAATGGTTTTATTGTGTTTGTTTTGTTTATTTTTATTTATTTCTCTTGGAGTGTGTGTCAACCTTGGGTTGGGGAAAATTTGACTTGATGGAGAGGATAAATTACGGTGCAAGAAAAATCAAAGAATAAAGGAAAGGAAATATGAGAGAATGTGTGTGGTCTTCTTTGGTTGGTTGTTTGGAGGCTAGGAAGAGAGGTCTTATGGGAGACCTCATAATTTCATGAAGACTTGGTAACTTCATGGAACCTAGAACCTTTGGTAATAAGATAACTATGTTTATTGTTTTGGGATATCCCGAGGATACCATTTGAGGTTTTTTTATTCATGGAGCCACAAGCACAGAGATCCAGGAAACCGAAGGGTTTTCCTAGAGCTAGGGATCCGACTAGGCCCCTAGTTAGCTGGGAGGACAATTTGTGGTCCCACTCTAGGAAAGTGGAGAAAAATCATTCAAACATCAAGTCAAAGGAAACCTCAATTTGGTTAATTTGATCACTAGTGGAGGTATTTTCCTTGTTAGTTGATCATGTTTCAAAAAAGTACTTTCCTTTGTTAAATTTTGTTATTAATGACTTGAGTAATTGTTAGTTCAAACTGAAATTTTCATGTTATGAGGTTAACTTCATTAAATTGTTGCAAAACTAAATTTATCTATAAGGATTCTCATATGTAGGTTATTTAATTGTTGTTTAAATATAGATGCAAACTAAAAATTTGAAAATTTTACCTTGCAATTATTGTTATTAATAACAAATTTAAAGATTATTTTCCCTGCAATTGATTTGTTGAATTAGATGGAAACAAGGGAAAATCAAACTATATTATTGAAATAACTATCAACTTGAAAGGATGAGAACCTAGAGTTTGTTATGGCTACCTATGTCTAGATTTATAAGCCAAAAAATTGTTACAATTATTTTCTATATTTTTTGGATTTTTTTTAATCTATAATTAATAAACATCATATGCACTTTCCATGAACGTTTTCCACCACTTCGTGGAAACCTAGAAGATCATCTTGAGTTCATGGAAGTTAGTCGATTATAGACAGGAACAAGTTCAAATTTCCCCGTGCAAATGCACATGGTCTAATTATGCTCGAACATTATATTTGCAATTACACACAAAAGAACTCACATAGATGCGTATGGTACACTTTTGGTTGGAAATGATGGTAATCCGCACAAATTATAACACAATTTCAAAAATAGTTGCTACAATACTGACCTTCCTAACCTTTTAAGTCATCATAGTCATGGTGATTTAGGGATGCTTCTCTTAAAGCTTTTCAAGTAAAAAAATTAAAAAATCTAAAAAAAAACAAGTTATTCCCTAACTTTTTCAAGGTCTAAGAAACCAAATTTGGTCTCAGTGGGCATTAATAACCATCATCATCATCATATGATTTGCTTGTGCTTATAGAGAATAGTTTCTTATACCATATGCTAGTACATCCAGATTATGAATACACGTCCACTATACTAATACTTCAAAGTAAGTTTACCTCTACTCGTAATCAAATATTTTTTATTAGACATATTGGTTCTTGTCTACATATGTAATTTCTAAATCATTTGATCTGCAAACAATTTTGTTTCATCTCTAACCTAAATTTCTAACATCGTTCACATTTTGAGTATACTTATGGGGTTTTGTTTCGTGCCTAGTAAGTCAGTTACGAGTAGGAAGTCTTAGGTTATATACGAACTCCATTACTTAGCTTATGTACTCACTTTACCTAACCAACAGACATATCAGTGGGATCAATACGCCCAACAAAGAGACCCGCCCAGTAGAGATCCTATTTACAAGAGGCCTTCCAAGAGGCTTGCTTGCATTATCTATTCTAAGAAGACAAGAGTGGGACGGGAATTACTAGCCTCCAAGTCAAGAGTAAGGAGGACAGAGTCAGAGCTCATGACAGGGGAGTATGAGCAGTGTCAAGCACTATTACAAGGAAGTCTATGATGTGGGCCAGGCCAGTAAAGATTATGTGGGCCTGTATCTGTAGTTGTTGGGCCTGTATCTGTAGTTTTTGGGCCATATCATGTGGGCCAGTAAGTCCTCCAGTCATGCTTGTGCATTAGCCTCCATATGCTATGGCTCGTTCCTTCCTCCTCTCGTTACATTTTTTAAAAGTTGAAAGTCAACCTCTTTTATAGGTTTTATTTATATCCCTTGGAAAGTTACACAAACTTGCACTCTTCTTTTTTCAAAAACCTTAGTACAAATTTCATTGGCACATTAGTATAAAACTCTATAAGTATACTTACAAGAGAGTATTGCTACTTCAGTTCTTTGGAGCATATATGTGTATTGGTTTTCGTTTACAGTGATTCCTGTAGAGTCATATCCATCGTTAGAAGGAAAATATTTAATCGTTTTTGGGTACGAAGGATAGATGTTTCAAAATTTCACCTGACTTCATGGGAGAGTATCTCATTACCCAAAAAATTAGGAGGTTGGGGGCTCAAAAATATTGTGTGGTTTAACTATGCCCTGTGCATAAAAAGTATGTGGCATAGTCTCTTTGGTGGTGGTTTGTGGGGGGGAATTATCAAAGAAAAATATATTAATTCCCTTTCAACGTCTTAGTGGATTCGAGATCTTGTATTATCTTTCCCAAACACTTCTATAATCTGGCGTGGTTTCCTAAAAATGTATTCCATAATGAGCGATTATTTGAGCTAGAAAATTGGTTGTGGAAGTCAAGTATTTATTGGAATTGATCCGTTTGTTGGATCAAAAGACACTTTATTTCTATCTGGAAATTTATTTAATGAAAACTATAAGAAAAATATGTTGGTTCTAGCTCAAGTATTCAGAAGTCAGGTTTCTAATGGGGTTTATTGGTTATCAGCTAATGGTTTACAATTACCTTGGAAGTGTCTAAGGAATGGATGGAAGTGTCTGAGGAATGAAAAAACTATATTTTGATGTTATATCATATAGGTATTATCCTATCTGACAATGAGGACACTTTGGTTTGGGATAGGAATAGAAAGGATAGCATTGTGACGACAAAAATTGCATATGAAATTATTTCATCCCAAGAATATGTTGGAGTTCCCAAATGGTGGGAAAAGAACCTTTGGGGTTGGAAAATTTCGTTGAAAATAAAAAGTTGTATTTGGCTTAGCCTTCATAAAAATATATTAACTTGGGGAAACCTCAAGAAAAGAGGTTTATATGGGAATGGCATTTGTATCTTCTGTAAAAAAAAGTGAAACTGTTTCTCATATTTTCTACCGTTGTAATTTTTTCAACTAAAGAGGTTTATATGGGAATGGCATTTGTATCTTCTGTAAAACGAATGTGAAACTGTTTCTCATATTTTCTACCATTGTAATTTTTTTAACTAAAGAGGTTTATATGGGAATGGCATTTGTATCTTCTGTAAAACAAATGTGAAACTGTTTCTCATATTTTCTGCCATTGTAATTTTTTTCAACTATGTGTGAGAGGAATTATGCAGATCATTAAACATTCAAGATGCGTGGGGAAGGCGAATTTTTGAGGATTGTATGTCAAATTGATTCATGAAGAAAGTAAAATTCAAGGAGATTCCCTTATTTGCAGTATGGAAGTGTAGAAAGCTAGAAACATGTATATTTTTCAAGATATTAAGTCGTTTGTCTATCATATTTTCTCTCAAATTATCGCTTCCTTTTTTTAGTTTAGTAAACAAAGGAAATAAAAGATTCTCATATCTATGCCTACGCCTACTCTGGAAGAACACATTCCTATTGAGTTTTTATGGAGATAGAAAGGAGAGACTTTGTTGATTTGGTATATTTATATCAGTTAAGAGGAATCATTATGTCAAGTTATGAATGGGTGCGGGTCATGGAACAAATACTTTGGATGAGTTACTTGCGCTATGGGGACTGTTATGGTTTTCCCATAGGAGGGGCATATTTGTTATCCAAATTTGTGGAGATTCTAAGGTTGTAGTCCATTGGGCTATTGGAATTTCAACTCTTCAAGCACTTAGATTGGATTAATGGATGGAAAGGGTCATGCATTATTTTTCTTAGCTAATGCATTGTTTTGCTTAGCTCGAATTGTAGAAGCTTGTGCTTTTTTTCCCTAAAGCTTGAGCAAACTTTATAATTATAATGTGATTTCATAAGTTGTAAATATGATATATATTATTGATTCAAGCTAGTGCCCATACATTTCTTAGTTCTTCAATATATTGGTATTCAAAGATTTTATAAAGTGATTTCATTCAATGACATTATATTAACTTTTTACTCTTAGTTACGGACTTTGTTATTAATGGATCTACTCAAGTTGTTGTTTTTTTGTCTGGAATAGGTACTCGAATTTTTTATAAAATGCTTTCAATCAGTGACAACATTAACTTTTTACTCTCAATTTGAGACATTGTAACTAATGGTTTTACTCAAGTTGTTCTCTAGTATTTATTTGAAGACAAAAAATAAAATAAAAAACATTAATATGAGTTTTTTTTTAAATTGTCATGTGATAACTTCATATGTCATTGTCAACTTTTGTTTTCTAAAAAATAAAAACTAGAATATTGTTATCACTTCCTATGTTATGTTTTGATTTTGATGTGGCAAATTCTATATATTTTTATTGAATGTTTTTATAAACACAATTACTTATTAATATGACAAATTTATCAAAAAAATATGTTCCTATTATTTCCACTTTATTTTCTTCATTTCTATATTCATCGATATTTGGTAGGGACTAGCCAATTTGTATCCTATCTAAATGTTTAAAAATAGAAAAATTATCAACTAAATTATTTTTAACTATTACATTATAATATGTGAGTTTCCTCCATCAAAACAATGCTTTTGAAATTATTATATCGATGCAATATTAAAAAAAATATGCATTCTACATTTCCCATAAATATTTTTCAATAACTAAAAATTGAATGATATAAATTAATAGTAATAACATCATCATATCGTGTTTGGGTAATCATAAACTTGTCACTTCTCAACTTTGTTCGTCGCCACAAAATGGCACTGCATGATTTTTGACATAAAATCCACATTTAAATCTACTATTCAATTTTCTTAATTTCATCATGTGTTCTTCTTCTTTATTATTATTATATCATTTGTATTTCCATGTTTATTATCCATTCTCTATAATGTTTATAGTTATTATATTTGTGGCTTTAGAATTAGGTATCCAATTAATACTCCATGGTTATGAAAACTTTTTTTTCAAAATGAAATAAGCTATATTTATTTTAAGTATATGTCAATATAGTCAAAATACATGAAAAATGTAGGTCTGTTATAGTCTTCTTAGTACAAAGAGACACTAATGATACTCCACGTGAGTACAATGAGGTACATAGTAAAATAGAACTAAACAACATACAAGATAGCGTCCAAGATAGTCCATAATTAAAAAGTTAAATGCCTCTAAAAGTATCAAAAAGCAATAATGACCTTAGAGTCACCAAATACACGTGACAAGTGTATCTCCGTAGCCTTCGAAAAAAATAATATAAGCCATAGTGCCATCAATTCTGATCTAGTATGTGTTCTTTTCCCACAATTCATCATCATCTTATAATAATCATTATCATTCATCCATATAATGCCACCAACTCCACTCTTTGATGTCTATGCTGGAGCCGCACCATCGAAAAAGCATCTACAACTATTATGAGGCCACACCGGTGGGATTGTCAACTTCCTGATTTTATTAAATTTCAATTGGGATAAAAGTCCACATGTCGTCATGATTCTATGATAAATGATTCTATACAGTATAAGTTGTCCTTCAAAAAGAGCTTTATTCCTTGTGAAAACTTTGATATATAACTTGTTATAGGCAATTTAAGAGCCATAATAAACGCAATTTTATTTCCAAAGCAAAGAGTACATCATCTTTTTGGTGTTAATAAATAAAACTTGTGAATTCACATGCTTCTCCCAACTCATTGAAATCCATTTGTAGCCTAACCTAGGAAGCTAGTAAAGCCTTGTCCTCAACTTGCGAAGAGGCATACAAATGTCCATTCACAGTTTTATCACTAGTTGAATTTTCATGTGATTCTGAAGGTGCCTGAGATAGGCCCTCCTAGAATTCATCATCTTAGGCAGAGATTACTATAACTACTAATTCATTCCCTCATTTTACTTGCCTTGCTTAGAGCAATTCAGTTTTTTTATTTGACTCATATTTTGCTATATTTGTGGATTCTTTAAAAATTCACATTTCCATATTCAAATGGAAATGATACATTTTTCATATATAATTGTGTTTCATCTTTGATATGACCATGTGCTACTCCACTTTTTTTTCACTTGAAAAAAAATTATTTCCTTGTTATTCATATTGAATCAAAGTGAAAGAAATGTACATACATAAATGGCAAACAACAGGTACATCTATAAGGTAGATATGTATATAAAGACCAAGGCTATGAGGTTACTATACCTACAATCATTTCAATAAGTTCTAGATATATTGATTGTCACATGGGCCTAATAATAAAATAAGCCTAATTATTACAATAGTACTGATGTTTAAAAAAAAGTATAGACGGTGTAAATATGGTCCACTAGGAAAAACATCATACTAAATATACACAGAAAAATAAACAACCTAGGAATAGCAAGGAAAATTAGCTGATAGGATCAAAATTAGAACATGAACAATGTCCCTTTGTGGATACATTCACCCTCAATGGAAGTGGAGAAACCCTTCCACACATTGTAATGCTTTCTTCGACAAAGAGTCTTCCAGCTTATTAAATTCTCTATGGATGTTTTGAAACTGTAGCTGACAAAATTTAGAGGCCAAATATTTTGTTCTGGATAACCAATGAGTTAAATCAAGAGTTCCAAGTTCGGACATGCCCAAGTGTCAGTTTATAATCACCATGGAGCCCCCAAAAATATGAAGTTTTACAATGCCATTTGACAAAGAAAAGTGGAGTAAGCACCAAAAAGCTAGTAATTTTGATTGTGTGTTTGTCACCTAACTGCATCCCAGCCAGAGATGAAAATAATGTTCTTCATTTATCTTCAGAAAATATCCACGTCTCTCAACACCCTTTTGAGAAGCCCCATAAAAATCCCAACTGCATATCCTCCCAAAAAATAAGGGCCAATCAAAATATGAGATTTAATATCTGGGTATTCCTGGCTATATTCTTTGTACATCCCTGCAGCTTTCAGTACACAGAAATGTTGATCCAGATGCTTTCCTTGAAATATAATCATGTTCCTCATCGACCATAATTTCCACCAAATGAAAATCGGAAGAAATTTGAAGTTTTAAACATCCCTATGCAAATCCTATAGATTGTTATCAATATGACCATATCCCCAATTGTACTCAATATGCAACAATGAACAAATAGCCCTCCAAACCTTCTTACTGAAAGTGCACCAAGTAAAAATATGTTCAACAATTTCAAAGTTGGGGGCCGTGCCATCCACGTTTATAGAGATTGTCCAAAGGGAGAATTTTATTCTCCGGGAATAGCCAAGAGAAACATTTTAGTTTTATAGGAATATGCCACTTCCAAATACTACAAATCCACTAGACCAGAATAGTCTCACAGTGAGTTTGTGCCAAAAGACCATATGTCAATTTTGTAGTTAAATCCCCTTCATTTTTATGTCAAGTCCACACCAAATATTCCTCCACTGAGATCAATATAATACCACCGCCGATTAAACAAGATATGTAGCCATCCCATTTCAATCCCCAAGAGCCATCTAATCCTAGTTCAAATTCTTGCATTTAATACGAGCTATAAGTAGAAAGGTCACCTAAGGTATAAATGTGTTGCAAAGTGTGAATGCCCCTCTCATTTAGATGATAAATGAGATACATTGTGAGAATTGCTTCACAGTGAGATCTAGGATCTAGAGCAATATTCACAATCAAAGAATTTGACAAAATATGCAAGAGAACAACAAAAGAGAATAAAATAGCACATGTGAATGGTGCCAATAATTGATATTTCTATTAGTGTACATCTTGTATATGTGTATGGTACATATTTATAATAAATTGAGAAAAAATCATGAGCCCTTGGAGGCCATGTGAATGCATACAAGTGTCAGGCTAGGATTTGACCCGTAAACCCCCCTAGGTTGACCAATAGGCTCCCAAACCTAACCAAACAATCATGAATACATGTGTGAACATTTAAGGAGGCATAAATCTAGGCATGCAAGGCATGGGTGTATAGATGTGTGAGAGGGAGAGTCTCTCGGAGCTAATAAATGACCAAGAAGTCTACAAAACAACCACATTCACAAACTAGCGCCCCTAGTCAAACAAAAAGTGGTTTGTAATCACTGTAAGCACCTCAAATTTTGGGATGATAAAAATAGAGCACCTCAACTGTCATTATGATCAAAGTGGAGGGCCTCAACTATGAGTTAATGAGCCAGAAGTCAGCTAATAGACCAATATTGATCAATATAACCTAAGTAGGATCATATAACATAATTACTAGACAAATAAATTCCTCCTAGGTGTAAGACCATGGTACTAAGGTAGATTAATGCTCTAACAACCCCCCTTAATCCTAAATTAGTACAGCTTATACCAAATGGTTTATTAAGGCCTTGGCAACTAAGGCACAAGTCACCTTTACAACAAAATTTTTCCTAGTCCATGTAACCGATGTAAGGAGGAAACCCTCATGGGACAAAACCTTCCCTCAAAAATGGACATGATAGAGATGATCAAAAATGTCTTCAACGGGTCCTCTTATTCACTTGAATTAGTTGAAAAAACAACTTCTTGGTGATGGAATTGGTGAAGATGTTGTGGATGTCAAGATCATGCATCAATGCATCAATGTGTTGTAGGCATAGATCATGTGGAGAGGCCCCTTGATGGTCATATTTTATTAATCGTGGAGAATCAGAAGAATGTCTTTTGCTGCAAGCATACTCTAATATAGAATCATAGTCAATCATGGAAAAGATATCTTTGCCAACTCTTTCCCAAATAACATCAAAAGATTCAACAAAATATGTATCATGCGCAGCTGCCATTTCATGAATAAAACCATGAATATTCTTTCCTATTTGATGAAGCACCTTCATAACTCTGTAAAACATATCATGAGCATATGAAATATCAGAATATATGCCATATACAGCAGAAAATATCATAGGTATGGTGTCTCCATGAGCGAATGGGTCCATAGTGGGAGAAGAGTGAGCAACTAGATCACATTTACAGTTGAGCGAACCTAGAGGTTCTGGAGACTTGAGATTTGAAACATGGGTGGTAAAATAAATTCCAGACATATGGAACAGAAGTCCCATGAAGGACAATGGAATTTCTGTCCAATAATTGAAATACATACAATACATAAAAGCAACATACACAAGTGACATAGCATTGGAAACTAGGCAATTTTGAGATTTTACAACTAGTGAACTTGAGGGTTGTCTGGTATTTTAGTCATGAAATGGTTGGAGAAATGAGTGTATGAATGTCACCAGTTGTATATAATCATGTATATCACCTTCAGAATCAGAATGGGAAATATCTGATTGGATTGGGAAAGAGCTTTCAGAAGACACATCAAAAACTAGTGAAAAATGACTAGTTTTAGGAGGAAGATTTGGTAAATTGGTTGGGGTTTATTCCAAGGAAGGGATGGAGGCTTCAAATTCTGATATATCAGAAGTTAAATCAGAAACAGAGCCATCAAAAATGGAGATATCAGAAATGGGTTTCACCCATGCACTCAATGCATGCCCAGGCTTGTCATTTTCTTGCTTATGCTCCCATCTTCTTGCAAATTATGGAAGATCAATATTGTTCTCCTCAAGGAGCTTGGTCATGATGTCCATATTCTTTCTGAAGCAATATATTTCAATATTTGAACCTCTGCAATAACCACATGTGGGTCTCTCTCTCTTGTTCTTCCTCCTCCTGGATCTCAAACTCCCATTAGTAGAACTGGAGCTTTCTGTATCTAAATGCTTCTTCTCTTTCTCTTTTTGCTTCAAATATTTCTTCTTTACTTTGGCTTGATTTGATACACCAGCATTAAGGACTTGATATGTAGCATCCCCAACCCTCCCATCGATGAAGAGGATGCTAGCAAACCATTATCTATTCGGGAAACTAGCCCCATGAACATGTGCATACATAAAACTAAAATAAAATGCTTGGAAGTAAAAATGTTCAGAGATGCATAATTGTTCAACATACAGTGGAAGCAATCCATACATTCAAGCATTCGACATGTTCCTTGCAATACATTAAACATTAAATATAATTGCAGAGATGAAGTAGACAAGAATACTTATCTTATGAAGAATTCGTCCCGCAACCAGCTACATCGCTGCAATGTTCCACCCAACCATAGGCCAGTGTGCTCCTTAGTCTCTCAACAACACTACCACCCCTGAGCTGGGCATGATTTCCCAAGGAATAAGGAACAAGCAGGCTTACACATAGCCAAGGATACACAAACCAGCCAAGACAACACAGTTGGGTTTATCATGCCATCAAGGAGATGGGAAAAGCTTAATGCTAAGCTAGTGAGCTCATTGAAGAGCTAAGGACACCTACACCAGAAATAGCCTAACTTATAGGACACCCACACACACCCAACACAAGGAAATCAGTCCCTTCTCTGCTACACAGTCCCTCAGGCCCTGACCTTCCTTCCAGTGCTACTCAGGGGTTGTGGAGAAGAAAGCCAGCCCTCTAGCTCTGTTTGTGTGGCTCCCAAACACACCAAGTTTATCAAGCAAACCAAGCCCTCATCCCCACTCCAACACAGTTCGAATACCAACCACTGCATACACACAGCAAAACAAGCAATTCACAGCTTGGACGGGGAAATTCGATCCCCGAGTCGTTCTTGGCCTGGTAACCCACATCAAACCAAAAGTTGCGGGGAAAACAATAGCCCCGATCTCAACATTGAAGCAACGGAAAATACACAGCCTGAAAATTGGAAAGGAGATCCGACTCTCAGCCTGGACAGGGAAAACATATACACAGACCACAAAATCGGTATGGAAAATACACATACACAGCCCAGAATGTGAATGGATCAATCATGAATACCACAAATTCATACACATAGCAGAAATCATGCCCCTGAGGCCACCCTCCCTGCTCTCTGCATGATAAAAACAAAATGAAGAATCCCAAACTGTGTGTGAGGAGAAGAGAGAACGACTGTCTCCACGTGAGGATGGAACAGAATGGAGAATGGAAGAATGGCGTCCTATTTTCCCTGCCCATGTGAAGTGAAAGAGTCTGCTGGTGGAGTGTGCGTGTGGGCAAGGACTGGCAGTCCTGCCACACACCACTGCCTAGCAATAACTGCCCCAACTAACAATGGAACGTTTTAATGTGGTGGTTGACTGATGAGACAAGGAAAGGTGAGTAAGTCAAAAGGGGTTTAACAGCTGACACATGACCTTTCTCCATAGGCTCAAAGTTTAATAATTCCCCCTCCTTATCCTTAGGAAAATCATTCCCTTTTCATTATGGTTGCATTGACATAGCTGGTTGGGGTTCATTTTAATTAAAATGCATATTTACATAATGCCAAAACTATAATGTGTTGTAGATCACGATATACCATCGACAATGATTTCAATCGCCGAAACATGACACAACCAAATCGATGGTGGGGCTTTTGCCTTTAGCTCCACACCACGATCAATTACATTATATACATCATATACATTTAAAGCAAACGGCGTCAAAAATGGGGTGTTACATTCCCCTCCCCCTTCAATAGCATTGTCCTCGGTGCTTTACAAAATTTGAACAAAATGCTACACTGGTATCGCCTCAGTGTTCCACAGAATTGAACAAAAATGGATGTGCCAATCGCATGGCATCCTCCAGATCCCACGTAGCCTCTTCAAGACCCTAGTGCTCCCACTGCACCTTTACCTACCCTATGGCACGGTTTCGGAGCATTGTGACCTTCCTGTCGAGGATGCTCATTGGCTCAATTTGGAACTCTCCCTTGGGTTCCACCTGAATCACATCCCAATTTATCACATGGTTAGGATCGTGTACATATTTCTTAAGCAAAGAAACATGAAAAACATTATGAGCTCTAGTGCTAGCAGGCAATGCAAGTCTATATGCATTTGGCCCTATTCTTTCAAGCACTTCAAACGACCCACAATACCTTGGTGACAACTTGGCACAACTTCCAAGCTTCAAGGAACTCTTGTTTGCGTTCACTCTGAGGTAAACATGATCCCCAACACTGAACTCCCTGTTCACCCTATGCTTATCTGCATAGCTTTTCTGCCTGTCCTGTGCTACTTTTATATTCTGTCTGCTCTTTACAACCTCCTGCTCCATTTCCTTGAGCAATTCAGGACCAAGCACAACCATGTTCACGGGATTATCCCAAGTTACTAGTGTCCTACACCTTCTTCCATACAAAGCTTCATACGGACTCATCCCCAAGGATGCCTACTATCCATTGTTATAAGCAAACTCTACCAAGTGTAAGTAATCTTCCCACTTGGTTAGTTTGTCCATCACGTACATGTGAAGCATATCTTCCAGTACTTGATTAACTCTCTCTGTCTAACCATCAGTCTGAGGATGGTATGCAGTGCTGAAGTTTAGCTTCGTACCCAAATCTGCAAACAACCCCTTCCAAAAATTGGAAGTGAACTTGACATCTTTGTCAGAGACTATTGCCTTAGGCAATCCATGTAATTTGAAAATCTCCTTCATGAATATCTTTGCAATGTCATCAGTCACATGTGTAGACTTCACTGGTATAAAGTGTGTTGCCTTTGTTAACTTGTCTACTACAACCATGATGGAATCATGTTTTCTCCAAGTCATCGGCAATCCCATAATAAAATGCATAGAAATAACTTCCCATTTCCATTCTGGAACTGGAAAAGGCTGCAACAAACCTCCCGGGTGTTGATGCTCAAGCTTTACCTGCTGACATTTCATGCACCATGAAATGTATTCAGCCATGTCCTTTTTCATTCCTAGCCAAAAGTACTATTTTCTGGCGGTAGCAATTGTCTTCTGGTATCCTGGGTGACTAGAATATGGAGCTTGATGGATTTCATCCATAACTACTCTTCTCAACTCTGCTACATCTAGAATATAAATTCTTCCTTTATAAGTAACAAGTCCATCTTCTTCCAATTTATATCCCTCATACCTCTTCTCGATACTTTGCTACTTCAATTTGTCTTTTACTTGCTCATACAATTCATTTCCAGCAATATGATTAACAATCTACTGCCTCAAATCTGATTGGAAAATACTAAGAGATTCCACATGCATTTCCTACACCTTCCTGTTGATAGCATCAACTACTTTATTCTCTTTCCCCTTTATGTGCTTGATTTCAAAATCAAACTCACGTAAAAATTCCAGCCATCTCACTTGCCTAGCATTCAGAGTAGGTTGATCAAATAAATACTTCAGACCACAATGGTCTGTCCTTAGTTCAAATCTTCTACCCATCAAGTAATGC
This sequence comes from Pseudotsuga menziesii, assembly GCA_001517045.1. Lineage (NCBI taxonomy): Eukaryota > Viridiplantae > Streptophyta > Pinopsida > Pinales > Pinaceae > Pseudotsuga > Pseudotsuga menziesii. The sequence continues at coordinate 670,418 of LPNX010186535.1, forward strand.
CTCCACATCTTGAGGGCATGTACTATGGCTACAAGCTCTAGATCATGAGTGGCATAGTTCTTCTCATGCTCCTTTAGTTTTCTCGACTCGTAACATATCATGTGGTTGTCTTGCATAAGGACTCGTCCAAGCCCTTGTCCGCATGCATCAGTACACACCACAAAATCTTTCTTTGGATCTTCAACTTTCAATACCGGTGCACTGGTGAGAAGATTCTTCAACTACTGGAAGCTTTTTTCACACCTCAACATCCATTCAAATTTTATCCCCTTCTTTTGCAAAGAAGTGATGGCATGTGCAACTTTGGAGAATCCTTCAATGAATCTCCAGTAGTATCCTGCAAGTCCCATAAAGTATCTTACATCTGTCACATTTCTTGGAGTAGGCCAATTCATAATTGTTTCAATCTTTTCAGCGTCCACAGATATACCCTCTTCTGAGATAATGTGACCCAAATACTTAATTTTATCTCTATAGAAGTCACACTTTCTCAGCTTTGCATACAGTTGATGCTCCCGGAGCAATTGCAATGTCAATCTCAAATGCTCTTCATGCTCTTCCTCATTCTTAGAATAAATAAGAATGTCATTAAGGAAAACAAGAAAAAACTTGTCCAAATACCTGCTAAAGACATTGTTCATAAGGCACATAAATGTAGCTGGTGCATTTGTGAGACCAAATGGTACCACTAAAAACTCATAATGTCCATACCTTGTTCTAAAGCTTGTCTTATGAATGTCTTCATCATTGATTCTCACCTAATGGTAACCAGACCTCAAGTCAATCTTGGAAAATACCTTTGCTCCTCTCATTTGATCAAAGAGGTCATCAATCATAGGCCAAGGATATTTATTCTTCACAGTGACTTTGTTTAGCTGTCTGTAATCAATACAAAACCTGAGTGTACCATCTTTCTTCTTTACAAACAGAACCGGTGCTCCCCAAGGAGACACACTCTGTGTGATATACTTCTTTTCCAACAACTCTTGCAGTTGCATCTTCAACTCTAGCATCTCAGATGTACTCATCCTATAGGGTGTCTTGGACACGGGTGCTGCTCCTGGCACAAGTTCAATTGTGAAATCAATGTCCCTCTTTGGAGGAAGCCCTAAAAATTTTCTTCTCCCCTCTGCCACCATTTCGGCTCCCTTCCGCTCGAGCCTCACCGACACCTCGGCTCCGTCTTCACCTTTTTACCTTCGGCGGCATCGAAAGTCATTCCGTTTAAATGGGTCGATGTTTCAGCGGACTTCAGCTAATCTGAGCCGATGCTTCAGCGGTCTTCAGCTGATGTCTTTTGATAATTTCAACACTTAGAAAACTTTTTGAAAAAAAAAAATTCCGCCGCGGTTCCTTCATCGGTTGTGTCTCAACTTAACCCAGCCGAGATCGTCGGCTTCTCTCCGCCGAAACCCTCGGCTCCTTCCTGCTGAAACCACCAACAAAACTCCAAACTTGAACAAATTTCAAAATTTTTCTTCCACCGGTTCTTGCCGAGCATACTTTCGTCTAGGTGATCCGGAGCATTGGATGAGCTTTCGGCTAAGTCCTCCGACGTATCGGACGAGCTTCTGCCTAAGCCTTATAATGTTTTCAACACTTAGAAAATTTTCATTGAAATTTTTTGTCATTCACGTTTCTTCCTACTGTATAGAGGGAAACCTGCCATCATCACTGCATCTTCACGGCCCATTGAGGCCCATGCTGCAACATGGGCTCTGATACCGCACTGTACCGTCCCCGACCCTCCAACCGGCGAAGAGGATGCTACCAAACCATTATCTATCCGGGCAACTATCCCCATGAACATGCGCATACATAAAACTAAAATAAAATGATTGGAAGTAAAAACATGCAGAGATGCATAATTGTTTAACATACAACGGAAGCAATCCATACATTCAAGCATTCGACATGTTCCTCGTAATCCATTAAACAGTAAATATAATTGCAGAGATGAAATAGACAAGAATACTTATTTTGTGAAGAATTCATCCCGCAACCAGCTACGTCGCCGCAACGTTCCACCCAACCATAGGCCAGTGTGCTCCTTAGTCTCTCAACAACACTGCCACCCCCAAGCTGGGCATGATTTCCCAAGGAATAAGGAACAAGCAGGCTTACACATAGCCAAGGATACAAAAATCAGCCAAGCCAACACATTTGGGTTTATCAGGCCATCAAGGAGCTAGGAAAAGTTGAATGCTAAGCTGGTGAGCTCATTGAAGAGCTAAGGACACCTACACCAAAACTATCCTAACTTCTAGGACACCCACACACACCCAGCACAAGGAAATCAGTCCCTTCTCTGCTACATAGTCCCTCAGGCCCTGACCTCCCTTCCAGTGCTATTCAGGGATTGTGGAGAAGAAATTCAACCCTCTAGCTCTATCTGTGTGGCTCCCAAACACACCAGGTTTATCAAGCAAACCAAGCCCTCATCCCCACTCCAACACAGTCCGAAGACCAACCACTGCATACACATAGAAAAACAAGAAATTCACAGCTTGGATGGGGAAATTTGATCCTTGAGTCGTTCTTGGCCCTACCATGGCCAAAATGACTCAATAGTAACCCACATCAAACCAAAAGTCGCGGGGAAAACAACAGCCCCGATCTCAACATTGAAGCAACGGGAAATACACAGCCCAAAAATTGGAAAGGAGATCCGACTCTTAGCTTGGACAGGGAAAACATATACACAGACCACAAAATTGGTATGGAAAATACACATACACAGCCCAAAACGTGAATGGATCATTCACGAATACCACAACTTCATACACACAACAAAAATCGTGCCCCTGAGGCCGCCCTCCTTACTCTCTACGTGAGAAAAACAAAATGAAGAATCCCAACATGTGTGTGAGGAGAAGAGAGAACGACTGTCTGCGCGTGAGAATGGAACAGAATGGAGAATGGAAGAATGGCGTCATGTTTTCCCTGCCCACGTGAAGTGAAAGAGTCTGCTGGTGGAGTGTGCATGTGGGCAAGGACTGGCAGTCCTGCCACACACCACTGCCTAGCAATAATTGCCCCAACTAACAACAGAGCGTTTTAATGTGGTGGTTGACTGATGAGACAAGGAAAGCTGAGTAAGTCAAAAGGGGTTCAACAACTAATACATGGCCTTTCCCCATAGGCTCAAAGTTTAATAATTCCCCCTCCTTATCCTTAGGAAAATCATGCCCTTTTCATTATGGTTGCATTGACATAGCTGGTTGGGGTTCATTTTAATAAAAATGCATATTTACATAATGCCAAAACTATAATGTGCGTAGATCACGATATACCATCGGCAACGATTTCAAACGCCGAAACATGACACAATCAAATCGATGGTGGGGATTTTGCCTTTAGCTCCACACCACGATCAATTACATTATATACATCATATAAATTTAAAGCAAATGGAGTCAAAACCTGGGTGTTGCATGATCCTTGGTGGATTTGATGGTAACCATTTATACTAGATTGTCCTGCTCCTGAGTTAATGACTCCATGAAGTCTGCTAGCACGGGCATCCTCTAATTTCTAGTTATAAGCTTGCTTGAGTGGAATGTCAAAACAAACACAGAATACTCAGGCCCTAGCTTAGAAAGGATGGACAAGATAAGTTGATTATATTTCTTATATATGCCACATTGTTTTAGCTAAAGCACTAGCACTTTGAACTTGGTGAAAAACTCTTGAATAGTCTCATAGTGAGCTGGACTTAGTGAGATTAGCTCATTTTCGAGCTAATGGCCTATCATCTCATCAGTGTTCCCAAATAGTGACTCAAGATTGAGCCAAAATTCATTGGGTGTGCCAATACTGTCTACATGAAAGAGGATATCTCTCAACGTACTGAGACAAAGTAGACCAAATTCCTCATCAAGTCTATTGAAGTACTTTTCTTTCTCCACGGCAGAGCTAGGCTCGGTTCAGTCCCCATGGTAAATCTATACAGGCATTTTGACCTTAGTTGGATCACCATTTTGGCATTCCATTAAAAATAGTTGAATGGGGTCAGCAATACTCGAGTCTACTCCATTCTTCTTGCACAACCTGTGACAAAAACATTAGTGTACCTGCAATGCAAACACTCAATTTTTTTGGAAATATGCCATAAATAGCAACTCAAACCTATCTAGATTTGTTTGCAGCTCCACAAAGCTCTGATGCCATGTGAGAATTGCTTCACATTGATATCTAGGAGCTATAGCAATATTCACAATCAAAGTATTTGACAAAATATGCAAGAGAACAACAAAAGAGAATGAAATAGCACATGCAAATGGTGTCAATAACTAATATTTCTATTAGTGTAGATATTTTATATGTGTATGGTACATATTTATAATACATTGGGGAAAATTCGTGAGCCCTTGGAGGCCATGTGAATGCATACAAGTGTCAGGCTAGGATTTGACCCCTAAACCCCCCTAGGTTGACCAATAGGTTCCCAAACCTAACCAAATAGTTACGAATACATTTGTGAATAGGTGTGAACATGTAAGGAGGCATAAATGCAGGCATGAAAGGCATGGGTGTACACATGTGTGAGTGGGAGAGTCTCTAGGAGCTAATAAATGACCAAGAAGACCACACAACAACCATATTCACACACTATTGCCCCTAGTCAAATAGAAAGTGGTTTCTAATCATTCTAATCAATGCAGGCACCTAGAATTCCAGGATGATCAAAATAGAGTGCCTCAACTGTCAATATGATCAAAGTGGAGCGCCTCAACTATGACTTAATGAGCCAGAAATCAGCTAATAGACCAATATTGATCAATATAACCTAAGTAGGATCATATAGCATAATTACTAGACAAATGAAAATTCCTCCTAGGTGTAAGACCATGGTACTAAGGTAGATTAGTGATCTAACATCCATATTGAGCATAGTAATACTGCTACATCCCATAATACGATCATACCCAATATTTATTTGAGATCCACAACCAACCTTCTAGGCAAAGTGATGTTTGATCCAAGGGAAGACCTTCATAAAGCCTTTCCAAAAAAAAGATGCCCCCCTCTAAGATCGAGGAGGATATCTATAATAACTAAGTATATATCTCCCTTTCAAGTGCTTAGTACTTATGACCTTTTACCATAAACCTTTTCCTGAAATGTCCCTCCAACGATTCTTCAAGACCAGAGCAGAGTTAAACCAGTGTAAATTTTTTATGTCCCACCCACCCATGTCCTTGGGTTTGGACAATCTATCCCACACTGCCAAATGAAAATGGGAGGATTAAGCTAATCCTGACGATAAGAAATTGAAAATCCTCATTCAGATAGAATGAATAATGGATTGTGATATTAAGGCTAATGAAAACCAATAGACAGGTATAGAAGATAAGACTAACTTCACCAAAGTCAACCAACTCCCAAGAGTTAAAAATTTGTAAGACCATACATTAATCCTCCTATCAATTCTTTTAATCAACTAGAGTTAGTCCCTAATTCTGTAATTGTTTGGATAGATAACATACCCAAGATATTTGAAACCAAATTCTATAGTTTCATTTTTATAGGAAAGAATATGATCAAGTCCATCCCTGAGATCCTCAATTATTGATCCATGAAAGAGCATTATTTTCTCTCGGTTGACTTCCATCCCAGTAGCATTGCAGAAAGTGTCTAGAACTCTATGAAAATATTCCCAAGTGGACTTATCCCTAGTACCAAAGAGGAAAACATCATCAACAAAAATCAAATGAGTAATTTGTAGGGTTCGGTTGATTTTGATACCTTCAATTTTTCCATTTATTTTTGTTGTTGCAATCATCTTTTTGAGACCTTCAATAATGAGAAATAAGATAGGGGACAAGGGGTATCCTCATTGAAGACCCTTGTAAATCTGAGAGAAACATGAGGGAGTAACATTTATGAGGAAAATCATATTATCTTATGAAATAATGGCCATGATCTAGTTGTACAATAGGAGGGTTACCCACACATTAGAGAGAATTTGAGGTCAACAATGGGCCTCCTAAGAGATGTACTACAAAACTATAAGATATATTAAAATATTATGAGTTAAGGGTTTTATGGGGTAGGTATATATGACAACTCATCTCCTACACTACTTTTTATGCACAATATAAATAACCATGGTTGAGTTACTTTTCTAAATTAACTATAAATAAAATTAATAAAATAACTCTACAATGATGTGACTAAGATTCATTGTAAATTCCCAAAAAATTATTGCCTTTTAGCATTTATTTGTATTGAACTTGTAAATAAAATTAAACAAAAATGAATTTAATTTATATGCATAACTAACATATTTTTTTCATATAAATAACATTC
>LPNX010186535.1:676831-694657 GCA_001517045.1 Pseudotsuga menziesii
GACTTGACATGACTTGTTTACATTATTGAATCTCCTGATAGGAACATCGAGGCATGACATGACTCAAATACATTACAAACACTTTCTAGAATAAACAACAGGGTACAATACATAAGATATACAAGTGAATACATTCCAAAGTTACAAATACATCAACACTCCCTCTTAACTAGGAAGGTATTCTCTCGACACAATTTATCAGCACAACTCTTCTTCTTTGTATCATCTGGATCATCATTGAGTCCTCGTCATCTTCAAGTCATCTTCATCTGGATCTGGATCATGTCTGGTTCTGGAACATCTCTGTTGAATCATCATCACAGGTGCTATCTCTTAATTCTTCTCGTCACAGGAAGTTCTACATAGCCAGCCCTTTTTCATGCTGGTTGTAGGCCTATCCTCCATGTAGGTTTTTTTCAACACTTATATCTGACCCTAAGTCAGAATGGCCTGCCAGCACTTACATCTGACCATGAGAGGAACACATCCAAAACCATGTCAGAAAGGCATGCCCAGCACTCACATCTGACCATGAGAGGAACCAATCCAGTCATCTATGTCAGAAAGGCCCAGCACTCACATCTGACCATGAGAGGAACCAATCCAGTCATCTATGTCAAAAAGGCCCAGCACTCACATTAGACCATGCAAGGAACCAATCCTACCTACATGTCGAAAGGGCTCTGCACTTACATTTGACCATGCAAGGAACCAATCCAGCATGTCAGAAGGGCTCTGCACTTATATCTGATCATGTAGGAACCAATCCTATAGTCACATCAGAATGGCTCTGCACTTATATCTGATCATGTAGGAACCAATCCTACAGTCACATCAGAATGGCCCTCAGTCCCAGACTGAGTATTCCTGGTAACTGACCAGGTGCCTCCATTCCAAGAATGGCATTCAGCACTTATATTTGATCATGTAGGAACCAATCCTACAGTCACATCATAATGGCTCAGCACTCATATCTGACATGCGAGGAACCAATCCTCTCATCATGACAGAATGGCTTAGCCCTTACATCTGACCATGAAAGGAACCAATCCTCTCACCATGTCAAAATGGCTCACGGACTCATCACTTCCCCTTGGAGGGAACCTCGATCTGGAGAACACCAAGCTTCTCCCTGAAGTACTCAAACTTCACCCTGGCTAATGGCTTAGTCAACACATCAGCTATTTGTTCATCCGTTGCAACATATTGGAGCTTCACTGCTCCTCTCTGCACCATATCCCTGATATAGTGATATTTGATCTCGATATGCTTCGAACTTGTCATGGAACATCGGATTCTCCGACAACTTCACACAACTCTGGTTGTCGCAATATATACAAGTAACATCTAATTGGAGATCAAATAAATCAGACAGTAGCTTCCTCAGTCGTACTACCTCACAACTAGCTGAACAAGCTACAACATACTCTGCTTCAGCTATACTCAGTGCCACATAGGACTGCTTCCTGCTAAACCAAGAGATCACACCTGATCCCATACTGAAGCAAACACCCTGAAGTACTCTTCCTATCAATGGAACTTCCTACCCAATCTGAATCAACATAACCTTCCAGGTTAATCTTTTGATTTGCCTCATACTTGATCCCATAATCAATTGTACCCCTCAAGTACCTCAAAATCTTCTTTGTAATAATCAAGTGAACATGTCTCGGATCTGTCAGGAACTAGCTCAAGGTGATCACAGCAAAGCAAATATATGGTCTCGTGTTCGTCAGGTACCTCAAGGACCCAATCATCTGACGATACATCATAGCATAAATCTCTTCTGATGAAGCATCACTCAATAGCTTCAGGTTTGATTCCATAGGTGTGGTCATGCAGTCCATCATCCTGGACCTCTTTAGGATCTCTACTGCATACTTCCCTTGTCCACACCTCCATGCCTAGAACGTAGTGCATCATCCCCAAGTCCTTCATTTCGAACTCGGCAACAAGTCTCCTTCTTGCAACTTTAATGAGTTTCTCTTTTCCATCAAGAATATGTCATCGACATATATATAACAGGAGCATTACTAGTCTTTTTCCTTCAACCTTGAAGCAAAGGTTGGAATCCGCTTTACTCTCAGTAAAGCCAAGAGTCATGCATTAGAGGAAATTTGGGGTCTAAAATGGGCCTTATAAGAAAACATGCCAAAATAAGTTTTTGTGAGTTGGAATTCAAGAACCAATATAATTTCAATAAAATAAGTCAACCATAATGGTTGAATTGACATATTTGTCATTAAAAAAAACTACTTTTTTTGTTCGTATTTTCGACATATCTAATTGTGTTTTTACTCAAATTTCAATCGGGAGCGCTCTTTGGATGTCATCATCACATTTTTTCAGGTATTTCTTGTTTTTGGGGTAGCGGGGTCCGTCAAAAGTATGCAGTGTGGGTACTCGTTGGATGCAGAATCAAATTCCACATCCAACGAGCTCTCCTGATCGAAATTTGAGTAAAAACACAGAGAGATATGTCGAAAATATGAACACAAAAAGTAGTTTTTTTCTTTCTTCCTCCAAAATTAATCAATATTATTTTATTATTTTAACTATTATTTTATTATTTTCCTTAGGAGGCCCATTTTAGACCCCAAAATTCCTCTAATGAGTAAGCTATCAATCATATTGTACCATGTCGAACCTCAGGATCTTCTGCAGTAACTCCCTCTGAAGCGCAGCATCATTCTCCCTCTGTCTTTCGTACTCTATGCACTGAAACATTCTGTACCAGAGTGACAAGTAGCTTCCTCTGCTACTAATATTCTATGTATCCATCTAGGATCACTGGATACCAAGATCCTCTATCTTGAACTTTTTCAAAAGTTCTTCTCACACCCATCTATAAGCTTGTCATCCTCTATAGACTTTCATCTTCAACCTGTAGCAAAGGTTAAGATCTTCATCAAGATCCTCATGTATGTGTTATCCCATGGGTGTCTTTTGAACTCGTACAAGGCCTTCTTTCATTCGTACACATGATTCTTCCTGTCATGTGTCTCAACTCCCACTAGCTGCAAATGTCTATTTGTAGTCTATGCCTTCTTTTCGTGAGAAGCCTCATGCTACGAATCTTGCCTTATATCCCATGATGTTTCCATCTACTGCATGATGGAACTACGAACTTCCCTTCACGTATTGATACTGCATCCTAGTCATCATTCTTCTTGAACTGGTCTTCCCTTTCTTCTTGGTTACTTCTTCATGATGTCGCTACATCCATCATATTATTCTTAATCTTGAACTGACGTCACTTGTTCTTCGGAACAAGTATCATCCTTCTTTGCTTGTAGGCGATTTTACGCAATCTTTCCTACAAGTCAAATGCATTAGTTGTATGGTTAGAAACATTTCATAAGGCATATTCATAATGGCAAATTCTTATGCATAAATATATGATCATGCAACTATTTTAGCCAATACAACAATCATCCATATCTCACGAAAACTTTCTAGATGCCTTCCATCTCTACCAGGACAACATTGAGATTGTGCACTAATCCAATATGTCAGCAAAGAGGTTTCATTCTAGATAAGTAGCAATGGAGAGTTGTATAGCACCATGAGCTACTTACCCATCACATGTGTATTAGTAGTATACTGTCATTAATGCAAACATTCTATCATGCATAATACATCAACTGAATATAAACAAATGCATAACAAAATAATATTATGAAATGACAATTGAATACTTATCTTTATTTGTTTCGTGGGTAGACTCTGTCTTGATCCTTCAGCTTCATCATCTTCTTCGTTCATAATAGCATCGTTTCTTATCCAAATGCTAAGATGGATAAGAGGTTCTTCAAGAGTTGAGTTCTTCATATTCCTCATCGCTTGAGGGATCTTCTTTGGATGGTGAGAGCTTGATCTTCCCATCTTCTTTTCTCTTATTATGAGTCGAGCTTCTTCTTGTGTGTGCTCTTCCTAGAGTCTGCTAAAAGTAACCACTTCCTTCTGGCACACATTCCTTGCATGAATGAATCCCATGATCATGGGAGGCCATTCAAGGTGGCTATCACCACTTCTGCATTCTCCACTTCTTCTTCTACTGCTACAAGTTGTTCTTTGATTTGAGAGACCCTCGTAAAGTATGACTGTATGGTCTCTGCATTCTGGATCTTCACATTCTTCAACTGGTTTTTTAAGGTCATCTTCTGATTTATGTTCTTCCCTTCAAATACCTTGGTCAAGGAATCAAACATCTCTTTCGGTGTCTTTAGGGAAGACACTTGTGGTACAAGGTGATCCATGATTGAATCAACAATGATCTTCTTGGCCTTGACCAAGTTCTTCTTGTGTAATGCTTTTAGCCTCATCTCCCTCTGGAACTAGAACCTCTCTTCTTATGTAGGTGTCCAATTCATTTTCTTCAGAGAGATCATATACTTCCATGCTTGGAGGTTGTCAACTTCAACAAGCTTATCATCAAGCTAATGTGATATATCACTTTGAAATGAGAATCTCAAATGAAAATAGCAAAAGATTAGATCTTACCGATTTGAGGTGTCTTTCTTGGTTCCGGAGCTAGTTGATCTAGGGTTTGTTAGAGAAACCCTAATTTTCAAAACTTTGAATTTTTCAGATCTAATTGGCTAGAAAGATAGAACTCTTCAAGGTGAGTTGTCCAATGTACTCCTTTTCTAAAAACAGTGGAGGGAAGCTCCCAGAACAGGAAGCCCTAGTTTTCCAATTTCTTCTACAGAAATTTCTGATACTGTTTCTATGATATCTCCAAAATTGCTGCTCCACTGTGTCTAAAACTTCGCACTGAGGTATCATTTCCTGTCCTTGTTCCAACACCACAGGTTTCATCAGAATTGGTTTCACCAATTGGGACTTATGATCGTTTTCCCAAGGTGACTTGTTTGAGGACTATTCAACATAGTGAAGTTGTACGAATTGCCACATGTCATTGTTTCCTCTTCTAAGTCTAAAACTCGGACCATAGAAAGTACAGTCAGTACCCTTTCTGTAACATCTTCAAAAATTTCATTTGGACATTTGTAACCCGAGATATAGCAATTATCCCCAGGTGTCCTATTTAGAGATGAATCTTGGAAGAGGCTGGAACCCTAACTTGGAGGGATCATATCTCCTAGAATATAGCGAATATGAGGCTAAACTTTGGACACAGTGTAAATTAGGATTTTATCTTTGGCCTATGAAATATTCAACTCCTAATCCTTCTCCAATCCCGAGATATAGTGAATGTACCAACACTTATCAGTTTAAGTATTTTAGGGTTTTTTCCGGGTCGGGATCAAACTAGGGTTTGACTTTCCCGAAGTTATACCCAACCAAAAATCTCGACCCAGGTCTCTAAACTTCGATTTTGATGAGTAGAGCAATCCTATGCCGAGATCACTCAAAAATTCCTCTTCTGTAAGAAGCCCTAATTTCTTGTACCAAAAACTGAAAATGCTTGAAATTCAATTATGCTTCGACAGAAAGATGTGCCCTTCAATGGAAAGTCAGCCTAGCATACTTTTGCTGATGGATTGTGGAGAGAGACCCAAAAAGTAATAAGCCCTAGCTTCTGCAGCTGCACAATGTCTTCTTCTCATGTTAGCTCTGATACCATGTTAGATTTTTATCATTCAAGCTAACATTATGATCTTAGGATCTTATCTGAGAGAATAACATGCACAGCAATAAAACACAAGAGAAAACGAACACAGATTTTCCTCAGGGAAACCATAAAGGATAAAACCTCGCAACTTCCTCAGAGATAGAATCAGCACCAAAAGCAAAACTCAAAAACATAAAGATGATCTCCCGACAGTATTAGTATTTGTCTCTCTTGTCCCAGCAACTTCTTCTCTCACTCATGCGCCCCAATGAGTGAGTGTGTGTGTGATAAATAGAGAGGCTCACTCTCTATTTATATTCTTTCGTTCACTTATTGTCCACTCCAACATGTCGGCTTCACTTAACAATTACTTACTAGAGCCGACATCTCTAGGAGAGTCTAATAACCTTAGTGCCCCACAACTTGTGGGGACTTTGCCCCTCCGACCAACAAGGAGGGTTATCTTTAACACAACGGTGGAGACTATTGCCCCGACTTACAATAACTCACCGAGGGCCGACTTCTTTAAGATAGTCTAATAACCCTAGGGCCCCACAACTGTGGGGACTTTAACCCTTGTACAATAGGAGGGTTACCCACAATGACTTGACATGACTTGTTTACATTATTGAATCTCCCGATAGGAACATCGAGGCATGACATGACTCAAATACATTACAAACACTTCCCGGAATAAACATCGGGGTACAATACATAAGATATACAAGTGAATACATTCTGAAGTTACAAATACATCAACAATACCTTCATTGTGCAAAGAATGCACATCCAAACCAAGAGAAGAGTCGGAATGAGAGTTACTAGTATTATGCGTATCCAAACCCCTGGTGAAACAGCTCCCGATGTAGCTGAAACATTTTCTTTTACACCTCCAATCCTAACCTCCGGGTAGTTTCGAATCAGGTGTCTAATTTGGCGGAAAAGATAGCTGTGGAAGGGCACGCCTTTGTATTGGAGGCGTTGGAAATAAACACGATCTCCCCAAATTATTTTACCTCTGCAAGGAGTCCCTCATAAACATCCAAGTCCATTGGAATTGATGCCATCATCTTATCACCCCCCACAAGAGTCTACTCATCGATGGAAATAAAGTGACCTAGTAAATTTTCCATACCGATAAAAATATCTTTCGACCAAAGGGAGAAAGGGAAACGCGGAAAAAGCATCCAGAGATGACGTTGCTAAGGCACTTCCGTGTCGGGATCAAATTTGTGATGCCAATGATTTAGAACAAGAGATCCCTTATCGATAGTCGAGCAATGGGAGAGGAATTTTTAAGGGTCTTCTTCCAAATAAAAACGAACCACCCATTAGGTAAAACATCAACCTTTGGGGTATAGTTGATTAAATTACACCAATTAGTAGAGACCCACTTTACCATCTTAGCCCTCTTCATTCAAACATATTCTAGATGACTTGTTAAATCCAAAACAGAAAGGTTTGCTACCCATTCCATGCTCACATCGCACTCAAGTACATAGCTGGGAAGCTTGGATTTTTCTTTATAGAGTTTGGATAGACAACGTTGAACTTTTCCCTCTGACCCTTAATACCATGATTAATACCATGATAAAACTTGTCGAAGTGAGGAAGACTCCCAGAGGTAGGGAAGCCCAAGTCCGTCGAAAATGAAGGAAGGGAAATGCTCTTTGGAGAAACAACATAAGGAATAGCCACAGGTTTTGATGAAACCCTAAGATGAGACAAAGTAGTAGTAAGTGGGTCGACTAGAATATTCCAATCTCGGAGAGAGGAAACATATGAACCATCTAAAACCATAACCCCCTAAGAAAACGAAGCTTTCCCGCCTTACCAAGCGAGGGCCTTTACAGAGAGTTTCGAGTCATTATGTACACTCTTTCCCAAGAGACCAGAGTCATGANCCCCCCTAAGAAAACGAAGCTTTCCCGCCTTACCAAGCGAGGGCCTTTACAGAGAGTTTCGAGTCATTATGTACACTCTTTCCCAAGAGACCAGAGTCATGAGAAATAGGAGAGGTCGCCATGTCATATAAGAATATAGAAAACGCAGAGACATCCGTGACCATCCAAAAGGTCACATGATGAAAAACCCACCAGAAACGAGAAACTGAAAGGCAGAATCCTCCCCAACAATATACCAGAAAAAACAGAAATAAAAAAATAGGGATTCATGCTTTATTGACTTGGATGGTACTAGGTCCTCCCGAGGAGGAGGACTGGACTCCACAATGCATGGTGCCCAAAAACGATAGGGAGTGATAAAAATAGAAAAAACACATCGGGTACAGGAAAACCATCCAGGGAAACCAGGGTAGATAGTGATTGAAACCCCATGAAACGACTACTCTCAAATCCCAGCATAAGAGCACCAAAAAACAGGAATTTGACCCTGAGTTGCAGAGTAAAAACACAGGAATAACATGCAATAGGCTGAAGAAACGACAGCTCCAAAACCCTGGTAGAAGTCGACAACACCATTCCTGTATTTGTAACTTTTACTATACTTCTCAAAGCATAATCGATATTGTTCCATATGTAGTGTATCGTCCACCTCAAGGTTTCATACGTCCGCTACTGTGTGTTTTGTTCTGTATATTTTATTGGCCCATCTGAAATTCACATTAAAAAACAAAATCGACCAACCACTCTTGAAAACGATAGGAAAATAAAAAGAATGTAGCCAAATCGGTGCAAAGATATCTGCTAAATCCTTCCGGCTTTGGATCTCCTGAGTCCTAACAACAATGGCTTTGGTAACATTGCAGAGAAATTCGAAGGAAGGATAGCCTCAATGTCACATTCGACAGTTCAACCCTAAACTTCAAATATGTCTGGGACAATGTTGGCTTCATTCTTAGGTACTTTTCTTCTTCCATCCCAGCCTTGTGTGCTACTCCACTTGTACTTTGAAAGTTGCACACAATATTTAGCATGTTCTTATCTTTCATGCTTCATTTATGTCATGATTGTGTTTACTTTTTCCTTTCTTATCTTTCATGCTTCATTTATGTCATGCTTGTGTTTACTTTTTCCTTTCTATATATATATATACGTAACTCAATGGCCTATGACAATTGGTTGTATCTCGAGTAGTTCTAATATTGTTCTTATCTTTCATGCTTCATTTAGATCATGCTTGTGTTTATTTTTTTCTTTCTATATATATATACGTAACTCAATGACCTATGTCAATTAGTTGTATCTCTAGTAGTTGTGATGAAAATTTGTTATCCTCCCAACCTAAGTTCAAATCTTAATTTGTTAGATGTTTCTCTTAGTCAGCCAATGTTGATGAATTATATATGATATATTCATGAATGGTTGACTTAGCCCTATACTTTGAAGATTTTATGGTTTATTGTAGGAAACCCAGGGAAAGTATCATAAATCTTTTCCCTAAAATATATTACCAAAAAACACTCCATGACCTATGTGTTTTGCACCACTTACTTAAAAATAAGATTGAACTTTTGTCTGGTTTGATTATTCACCTTCCATTTTTGCTATTCCAATCCTATAACCCATGTACAATGCTACATCTTAACTTGATATTTATGTCGAAGGCATTTATTCAACAAACACATTGTTTAGGAATTGTAGTATATTACTTATTTTTCCATCCAATAATATGTTGGCACATGTCTGCTTCCTCCTTCGCCATCTGTTATTTGTATTCATGTTGTAGAAGTTACCTAAAAATTTACATGTTAGTGTTGCACAAGTTATCTAAGTAACTTTTTGTTGAAGTTTGGTTTTTCTATGGAGGACGGTGATTCCTCCAAGTAGGTGATGGACAAGAAATTGTGAATATGTCTAAGTTCGAGCAAGAACTGTGACGAGGGAATTTTGGGATTACGCATCTGTGTCCAGCCACATGGAAACCAAGGAGGTATTTGCATGTAAATACATTTTGAAATGAGCTCTAAGGAATCAACTTTGGCCAATCCGGAGCCACAAAGTCACCATAGCACCGATTCCAATCACCTATCAGAGCTCAACACTACCTCCCCTCCATTTTTACGAGAGCTGTTGTAACCCATTTCAATTTCTGCGACAGAAAATTCTACTAGAAGACGGCTAGCTAGGGTTTTGAACACCGGGGAATGAATCATATATCTCCACTAGAACGATTTTGACTACTCTTTCCTGGTAATGTGGATTCCAAAGAAGAATTTAAGGATTTTGGAAGTGCAGGGGAACGGATTAAAAACATTGTGGGAGAAGGGATCACATGTAAATAGAAATGTCTTGATTTATAGTTTGTGAATCTCAATGTGTCCAAAAAGAGCTCAAGTGTTATGTAGATCAGGACCATCCAAATATCATGTGAATATTTTGCAGGCACCTTTGCAGTCACGAGAGTTAATAACTTATGCTCCCCATTCAAATTTTACATAGTCCATCGGGAATATGAATCACATTGAACGAATATTCCTCAACTTAAGAGAGGAGAATAAAGTCACCACTTTGCCTAAAGAATTTTGTAATCTGATGTCGCTGAAGGACTTGGTGTTAACACACTGTTCAAAATTAAAATCTCTGCCAGATTGCTTATGTATCTTAACAAACCTGCAACATGTCAATATGTCCTATTGTAGCACATTGGATAGGCTTGTAAGTTTTTTGGGGAATTTAATTAAGCTTAAGTACATGAATTTGTCTCACTGCTCTAATTTGGACATCTCCAGTGAAACACTTGGAGTTGAAACATGAAAGGCTCTTCAATTCACAAGTACATGTTTCAACTCCAACAAATAAGACTGTACAACACACAATTATCAGAGGTATCATTTGATGAAGATGCATGCCCCAACCTTCAACATATTCACATCATCTTTTTCCATGATTTGATGAAGGTTGCAGCATTTCCAAATGCTCTCATAGAGTTGGAATTGATGTATTGTAGAAATTTGAAAAAGATAGAAGGGCTTTGTGGTCTTCAAAATCTTAGGGAGTTGATGACTAAGGGGTGCAAAGTGAAGGAGTTGTCAAGCGTTGGAACATTGGTATCTTTGGATCAGTTGTACATAGCTGAACGCGTAAAGTTGAAGAGCATACAGGGGCTGGGCTGGAGCATCTCACAGAACTGCGAATACTATATTTTAATGAATACTTTGACCTAATTAGAGAGTTTCCAGGGCTTGAACAATTGAGGTTGTTGGATTATTTGCACATGTATGAAAGTGTGAAGCTAACAAGCATTCAAGAGTCGGCACACCTCACAAATCTAAGAAGACTAGAGGTTAGTGATTGCTATGAATTAGATGAGTTGGAAGGTCTTGAATATTATATGGACTTGGAGAGCCTTAATGCTTCTAGGTGTTCCAGACTACGATGGGATGAGAAAGCAGTGGAACATTTGTTTGAACGATCTTTGAAGCACCTTGAAATCTGGTAAAGTAAATCATAAAAAGGTAATTATGTTATGGAAACACAATTTTAAATAATGTCCAGGATCTGCATTAATTTCAATCTTTGTCTTCCTGGTTGAGAGTGTAGTGCAAGAACAATGTGACGACTCTCTGGAAGTTCCATGTACATAAATATGGAAATGGATGACTCCACGTGGTTGTATAAAAGTTGGTTTATCAACTGGTTGTAGTCAAGATATGCCCATAAATAATAGAAATTCAATTTGACTTAGTGTGATACTATGATCCACATGTACTTATATTGGAACAATTACACTTAACCAAATATTGAATTTAATATGTGTTACTGTTTCTTTTGGATTTATACTCGAGTAAACCAAAACTTTGATTTCCATTAATTTTGGGACTAGCATGATATTTTTTTTGCACTGCTTAATTAAAATTTAAGAAATACTTAGACATCTCAAAGTTAACGATCATTTATTTTTGAGTGGATTTTACCAAATAATAGATTTGCTTAAAATTTTAGCAAACTTCCAGTTTATAAAAGAAATAACTTTTTTGTTCCTAGACTTGATAAATAAATGTCTGTAGTTGAGGTTTCTACGTGATATTGGAATTGGGTTTTCCAGCGTGCACTGGAAAGGATGTTGGGAGGCTAGGGTTAAACAAATGGCTTTGTAACCATTGTTGATTGAAAGTGCATGAATCATCCTTGTATTTACCTTTGGGAAGACCAAGAACAATTGTGTTCCACTTAATTATTTAATGACAAGATTTGGACCTGGAGCATTGCTTGGAAATCAACTGTAGACTAAGAGACTAAGATATTTATTCTTTCAAGACTTGTGGAGCATTATGACCCTCAAAATCTCAAGATAAGTTCAATTTTCTCTTCATATTTGTAGTTCATTCAAGGTCACACTAGAAGGGAAAAAGACAAAAGTGAAATGTTTTGATCTTTAAGCAAAGATGTAAGTAAAGTATCTCATATTCTAATTGTTGATAGATTTTTGGAATAATAATAAAGTATTGATTAACAAAATACTTTTAGTATCCGTCAGGGGTGGTTCAGTTGATTGGAGTCCAATTCCAAAGATTGTTTGATATTGAGGTATATGGAGATAGCCCTTTCGGTATGCCCCTAGAATTATTACTATAGATGTATCGAGCCTCGACCAATATTCTTGAGGCTGTGAACCACGTGAAATATATATATATATATAGAAATTCTAAAAATAGCCTCAAAATAGATTTTGATATAAATAGTTAGCAATGATGTTTACTTCAACGCATGCATACATATATAATCTATCCATATTTTCTTTTAAAATACTAGCTTTCATGAGAATCTAGACACGAAGATGGGTAAATGTTATAAACGTTCAATTATTTGGCCAAATTTGATATCACAACCTATTTTGAGAGAATTTCTAGAATTTATTTAAACCTTATGTCATTTTGCACTGACAATATGTTTGAAAGAATTCAACTTGGCCAATGAACTTAAGGAAAAACATTGCAAATCCAAATACCTAAAGAGCTACCGCCAAGGCATCTTTAAGACCTCCCACTAGTAAGACGTTGAAGCTGGACTTTAAATGAATAGACCGTTAAGATGCAAAAATTGCAAGCACACAAAGTATATACTTTAAGATTATAGAGAGAGAGATATTGACCAAGAGACTTTACACAATGTTGAGAGGCTTGAATGGAAAATCATTGTCTTTGGTTTACAAAATGCTCTCTCTTTTTCCCTGTAGTTAACATGAAAATTCTTTTATTTGGTTGGTGGAATCCATGTGTGCATCTTATAGGGTCATCTTTAAATGTTGTTAAGGCTACCTTTGATACTAATACTTTGGTTAACAATATCCTTATTTACAAAACGCTCATTGTTTTGGCAACATACAATTTCTAGCAATTTTATTTGGTTCTAGATAACCATTTTACTGACGCATTATTTGCTGGTTCTAGATAACCATTTTGCTGACACATTATTTGCTCTCTTTTTAATCTTTTCTTGATGTATAATAATACAATAAATAATATTGTTTTTTCTCCATCTATGATTGCTTTATTTATTTACATTTTTTTCGCTGATGAAGCTCATGCCACTTTATGCTTAGCACGAATCCGCTTTCTCATAATGGCTTGGATTTCCACTGTGCTCAATTATTTAATTACAAGATTTGTACCTTTTATATTGCTTGTCAAACAACTATAGATTATTTCATTTAATTCTTTCCAGCCTTGTGGAGTAAGATGATCCTCAAACCTCCATACTACTATTCCACTAATCATGGGAGACCCTTTAGACATTCACTTGGGATGGCTCAAGTGGTTTCACTGTTTTTTCCAACATTGGAGTCAAATGGTTTCCATTGAGTCGGTTTATGAATCACCGTAATCAAATGTATCATCATCCTCCATCACATGGAATGTTGAATAATAACAAGGAAATGAAACCCACGAGATAAGGGAATTCAGGGAAATTTGACAAGTTATAAGGTCAAATAATTTAATCAATGTCCAACAAATGACCATAAAATTAGGTCAGTGGGACTAATAGTTACAATGCAATGTAAATACAATGAGGGAGTTCATAACAAGTGGTTTGATTTTTTATGGATAAGTAATTCTACTATGTACTATATGTTGATTCCACATGTCAAAGGTTCATAGATGGGGGATAATTTACAAGAGTTCATGTTTCAACTTCAAGCAATCATAATAAGAAGATTTTGAACAAGAGCTAAAGGTGTTAAAAACAATGAAATTTGAACCACTCGTTTCGAGCAACGATTAAGAAAAATATTATAAAATCTTGCCAAAAGGAACTTATGGTGAGATACTCGGTTGCAAGGTTGTTTTTATAATATGTATGTGTTTAATTTAGCAAAGCTTAGCTCCTTAGGTCTGAATGAATTCATTATGAAAAGAAGGTTGCAAAACAAAGCATAATTTTGTAAACACTGATCAATCATTCATGGAAAACTTTCACACACAAGGAGACAAAATTGGAAGAATAGCATCACATCCATTAATCAGTATGTTGTGTGTAATACATTGGTGTTACAAATAGGAGAATTTGAATTCCTTAGGTAGGATTCGCATCTACCCACCTAGACTTACTCCGAAGCTAACTCGGTGTGGGAAAATCACCACTAGAGCTTACTAATGCAACTCTGGATAACGGAATCAGATCACAAACAGTTAACTGACTAAGTTAGGTGAGCAAATGTCACCCAACCTCCTTTAAATCATTCAAATTGGTGCTAGGATGACTGAAAGTGAACTAACTGATGGGAATTGGAGCATAACTGAACACTGACTAGAGTCAACTGTCGATGATTGTTGGTGGCACTCAAGGTGGGTTCCTAAATTATAGGAATTGGTCCCTGTAGCTCCTAAACTCATGCAAACAGACACATTGAGTGTCAGGTGGTCCCCAGATGATTCCCCCATGGCACTAGTGAAGTGGCAATGACCTCCTAAGCTAGGAAAACACAAATAGACTATGGTGGTCAAGGGAGAATTAATGAATTAATCCTAACTCTCCTCCCCCCCATCCCTTAATCCTAACTTGGACAAATTGTGCCCTGGAAACAAAGACCAAAGGTCATCCATACAATCTAGATGCAAAAATTATTGCTTAACAAACCGAGGAAATGGGGAAAACCTCATGGGAAACCCCCCCACCCCCCCTCAAAATAAGTAGTGGATCCAGGATCAAGCTTTCACATCAAGAGAAAAATTATTCTTGAATAAAAAACTTGTGAAAATATTTATGCAATATACATATCTGCGAAGTATTAATGTAGTGTGATGGTCCTTGTGTGCACCAGTTTCATGGTATTGTGCATGTGAACCTCTCCACCTTCTTCCAATATGATGACAGATAGGAGAAGAAACGTTTTCTTTGTCTCTTCTTTATGGAGGAATAGTAACATGATCCAATTTGTTCTTCAATGAGCAGAATTGTTGATCAAACCTTACCATCATGAAGCATCTCTCTGGGAATTTGTAGAACCTATCTGGGATACGTGAATTTTGCTTGACATAGCGCAAGGCTCTCTTTTTTAAACTGAGATCTTGTTCTCCTCATGTCAAATGAATCTCCAATCATGTTCCCAGTAGCCTCAATAATATTTTGAGCCCATTTAGGCATAGGATTAGGAGTAGGGACTAGATCTTGATCTGGATCTGATTGAGCTTCATCTTCATTTACATAAACTAATTCAAATTGTTCCTCTGTTTCAGATTCTAAATCTAAAACATTAATGGAAACATTATCATATGCAAAAGGTTTAGGTAGGATGAATTTACCTTCCCTTTAAAATGGTTGTTGAGAGTGTACGGGATTTGAGTATTGCAGAAAGTGTGAGAATTCATATGCCTTTGAGGCATGGTTTGAAACACCTTTCGCTATCACATTCCTAGTTGGGATATCTAAAATCTCCACTGAGTTAGGACCAAATAAAACTCACATTAGTGAGCATGTAGGAGTCATCTGATATACAAACAACATATTTGCTACCAAGGAGGGCATATAGAGGACATTTTTTAACACTCCATGCTCTAATTGGATTGAACCCTTCCCTTCAACTTGGATTTGAGTGTCATCTCCCATGTGAATACTTGGACCATTAGTAATTTGTAATGAATAGAATTATTCTCTGGATGCAACCATGTGATTGGAGGCTCCTGAATCAATAAGTAAGGCATGAGATTTTGAAAATCCAGCCTTCGGTGCATGGTATCTCTCGTGATCTTCATTTTTGTCTCCAGAGTCAGCCTTCCTTGCGCCTTCAGGGAGGGAAATATTGTGTTGTTCAAGGAGTCTTGACATATGATCTATGGTATTCTTCATACAACCTTTCTTTGTATGGTTTCCTTTCTTACAGTAGGAGCACTTACCCTTGTCAACCCTTTGATGTTTGTCCTTCTTAGAGCCTGAGAATTCATCTGTTGGATCAAAATCTTATTTAGGTTCAAATTCAGTGTTCATCTTATCCTTTCTTTTTTTCTTCCTCCTTGATTGTGCATTATTTGTCTCCCCAACCAAGAGAGCCTGATTTGTGGAGGCTCTGAGGAATCCCATCTGTATCAACTTGTCTTGTTCCTGAATAAGAGATTATGTGAAGACATAACGAGATGGAACTATCCAAATAGGAGTTGTTAGTCTCCCAAAGTGAAAGGTGGATACGAACACTGAGAATTCTAGGCCGAGTTTGCTCAGAATTGAGAGCACCAATTGCTCATCCTTCTTATCAATCCTTCACTGCTTGCATTGCATGACAAGGGATTTGAATTTTGAGAAGAAATGTTGTATAGTTTCGAAGTTGTTGGTTTGTAGTGCTATCATCTCATTCTTCATAATATGGCCCCTGAACTCATCCTGCTTGCCAAACAAGGATTCGAGCTTATCCCATACTTCTTTTGGATTTCTTATTCCATCAAGATGTAAGAGTAGCTCCCTCGAGATGTGGATGCACATGAAGCCAAATGCTTCATCCAGCTTGTTGAACATATTTTGATTTTGCAAGAGGTTGTTGGGGTTCGATCTCTTCGCTAATGGTGACCTTGTACAGGCCCTTTTTACGCAAGACAATATGAATATCATCCCTCCAATCAAGATAGTTGAAGGGTGTGAGGATTTTGGTGTCAAAAATGTTGAATTCTCCATCTTACAGCTTCAAAAACAACTAATTCTTCATAAAATCTTTGAATGTACCTACAAAAAAACTGCAAAACAATTCAATTCACAATCAAACCAATTCAAACACTCTCCACTTTGACATGTGCACTTTCTCTAGGTACATCACACCTAGCTAGACTTCTTTGGACATAATCTAGCGGGAGCAAGGCAACACAACCAGGAATTATGTGGAACCCAATTGCTTCTGGTGCGCCAATGGAAGTTTCTGAGGTTTGAAGTTGGCTTGGATATTGGTCAGGGATGATTTTAAGAACCCCCCCTAGAATTATATGTATAAAAATTGGGCGAATCTCTCCGATATATAGGAAAAGTTGAAGGCGATTTTATCAATAATATAATATGTATATATAAAAAAATTGGCGAATCTTTTATTTTACTATATAATGTTGTAAAATTTTGGCGAATCTTTCATTTTATTATATAATATTGTAAAATCTTGGCGAATCTTTCATTTTTTTTATAATGTTGTAAAAACTTGGCGAATATTTAACTTCATTATAAAAAATTGTAAAAACTAGTGAATCTTTCATTGATTTATATAATATTGTCAAAATAAAAGAATAACAACATTAGTCAAATAACATGAATCACATCATCAACAACAGAACATGTAGACTCACAAGTCACAACAGGAAGGTGTCAGTGAAACACAACTGCACTGACTAGATTCAGGGCAAGTGGGGACTCCACTTGTTATCTCGTCCCTTAATGGTCCAACGGACATGTGGGGACCTGAATCTTGACAAATTGATAAACTCGTAGAATCATACATTATGCTCGATCTTGGCCTCCACTAGCCGATGATGGTCATGGAGGCTAATACAATTATGCATTGTAATTATGCCAATTGATTATTGCATTAGATGAATGTTGGTCTTGTGCCAATAGGTATCCTACGATCAATGCATAGGAACCTAGTGCATAGACCATTTTTCTCTTTGCTTAGATATGTAGAGCTCGTTTATTTTTTTGAATAACGATAAGTATTTACAAAGAAAATAAACAGTCAGCGTAAAATAATTGAAAATTTGAAGAAAATTAATTCATGCAACTGTTAATAAAAGAATATTTTCTCAAATCCTAAAACCAACCTTGATTCAAGCTACAACAAAGGGTTAAATCAAGCATCGAATGAGAACTAGAATCATTCAA
>LPNX010186535.1:699821-717529 GCA_001517045.1 Pseudotsuga menziesii
TGGCTTATCCCTATAGTAATCCATAGCAAAAGGTAAATGGAAGATATTAGATTTTGTGTTGACTATCGCAACCTAAATGTCGCATGCATCCATGATCCATTACCAACACTATTCAATAATGAAGTAATAGATTAAGTGAAAGGAGATGAAATCAAGCTGCTTGAGATTCATGGGATAAATAACTAGTCTAATACTCATTACCAATTTCGTACAAAAAACATACAGCATGAAATTCAAAGGAAATATGATCTGATTCCTAGATCCTCCCCAACGGGTTATACCTCTAATCCTCAAACCCTCAAATATCCTGTGAAAAATCCTATAAACAAAACACTTCACTCTTCTTCAACTCTTAAAACTAATAATCTACCCAAGGATAATATTCGAGATATTATCAAAACCTAACATGCAAATCCTACTGATAAAAATACACCCAAAAAAGATGAGCATGATTCTAAAGAGTCTGAGAGGTCATCTTTCAATCCTCCCACAAAAGAATCCAACCACTATCCTTTATAAGAGGAGGCACCACGTGCCAAACCCTTGTGACAATGTTTTGAGACTATTCAAACTCAGAAAGAGAGACATTCAACTTAAAAGAAGAGTAATCCTCATACTGACAATCAAAACCAATGAGCGTACAAGTGGAAATAGAAAAATGATTAGAGCCAATGATAGTGAAGTCCAAATGAATAGAGGGCTAAGTAGTTGATGAGAATGTAGCTACATGAGAATTGGCATAGAACCTATCAAGTCTACCTTGATCCAGTGAAAACCAAAAATAGTCTTCAAAGCAGTCCCCACCCTCTTGAGCCAGGAAATCACGAAATCCTGAGCATTAGCGGTTATGCCACAGCTGAAAGGGATGTTTAATACCTGGAATTCATTGAGCCCGCTAATTCTGGTGATGAATAAAAAATTGCCAAGGAGGATCCCTTTGTTAACTAGAATAGAGGGCTCACTAGTGGATGAGAATGTAGCTACATGAGAATTGGCATAGAACCTATCAAGTCTACCTTTGATCCAGTGAAAACCATTAACAGTCTTCAAAGCAGTTGACACCCTTTTGAGCTGGGCAGAACTTGAAATCATGAAATCCTGAGCATTAGCGATTATGCCATACATCTTAAAGGGATGTTTAATACCCGGAATACATTGAGCCTACACAATCTGGTGTTGAACTAAAAATTGACGAGTATCCCTCTTCATTGCATGTACTACCCATTTGTCACAAAGAACTCCTCCTTGAGCTCTTATGTTAGGGAGGCCCTGGCCCTGGCCCCTTTGGTCTCTTGATAAATTGCAAATATCCCAAGCCACCAAAGGAATCATCTTTCCCGTTGATCTCATTGCATGCCTTTTAAATGGAACCATATTCAATTTCTATGATTTTTGCAATGTACTAGTTTGATGTAGACTTCCACTTTACTCTCCTCATATATGCATGTAATCTGCTGTTATTAAATTGGAACCCATTCTTTCAATATGGTACAAATTTTGATTAGTTCCAATGCCATTCTTGTCTCAATTCTTTGTTTGTTTACTAGTAAAGGTGGACACCATTGCAAGTAGCTCGTCTTTGGTGTAGACATTGGCTTGAAGGGCTACCTTCATTCATATATCTTCCTTGTCTTGTTTGTACAGAAGACAAGTCATGGCATACTATTCTACATCCTTGTGCATCTACTCATAATGGTATCCTCTCTCCAACAATGCCATCATTATTCATTGTCACTAGGTGGCTATCCCAAGGAAAATCATTGGCGCAAACATTGGCTTGAAGGCTGGCCCATTATAATTGGAATGTTGGAAGGGGACAGAGTTATAATTGGAGGTGATATTAATTTTTATTTGGGCGAAGGAGATATTTGGGGCCCAAAATCTCAAAAGGACCCCTTGGCAGATTACTTCCTAAGGAGATTAGATTAAAAGTCACTCTTTGACATCCTCGTTGTTAAGGTCATGCCTACTTGGAGGAATAAGAGAATAAGACAGGAAAAACTTACTAAAAGGTTGAAAATATTCTTAGTAAATAAAGGAGCTATGCAATCTACAACCAACTTAAGACAATGGGTTGGGGAGGGTGGGGATTCTGATCATTTTCCCATCTTCCTGGAGGCGGTGATGGATAATGGAAAACCACCTGTCTCTTTCAAGTTTAATTCATGTTGGATGGAAGATAAGGAATTCAAGAATATGGTTAAAAGGTTATGGATTCCATTTGAGGATAACAACCATGAATCTACTGGCATCTAATTTTTAAACAACCTCAAAATCATAGAGATTAGATCTATTTCATGGGCCACCAAAAGAAGAAAGAGACACGATATGGACTTGAAAAATATTGAACAACTTTTTGATTTTTTTCATGATATTCATAAGGAAGGGTTACTTACCTTGGATTAAAGGAGAGATGTTGTTGAACTGGAGTTAATAAGAACTAAAATTTTAGATCAAAATGAATACACTTAGCACATAAAAAGCGGGGCTATCTCAATTAAAAAAGGGGATGATAACACTAAATATTTCATAATTATGTTAAGCATAGGAAAAATATAAATTCAGTATGTAAATTGGAGGAAGAAGATGGTAGAGAGGTGATGTGATTCATGAATTTAGTTAGATCCGGGGCTAATCATTTGAACAACACATTCAAAGAGGATGAAGGGGAATGTGCTACTTAGATGGTCAGGTTAACATATTCCTAACCTTCCTTGGTAAATCAAGAGAAAAAATCAAGATTTAATGGAATAGGTCTCTTTAAAGGAGCTAAGGGAGCCTATCCACGCTCCAGAGAAGGAAAAAAGTCCTGACCCTAATGGTTGGATGGTGGAATTTTTCATCGACATCCTAGATATTTTTGAATCTAATCTTTTAGCAAGCATCGAAGAATATAGAATCAACAGGAGAATCCTTGCAAATTTCAATTCTACTTTCCTTTCACTTATTTCAAAAGTTGATCAGGTGAACGAGCGGGAGGACTATAGACCCATATCCATTTGTAATTGTACTAGAAAAATTATAGCTAAATTTATTGCTAGTAAATTGAAGAATATTTTATCAAGTTCTATCTCACAAGAACAGTTAGCCTTTCTGAAGGGAAGACATGTACACAAAGCCATAGGTATTGCACAAGAGGTTCTACACACTGCTAAAACAAAAAAGATTCCATCAACTATCATTAAGGTGGATCTTTCCAGGGCTTAACGATCATGTTAATTGGTTATATTTAAGGATTATTCTTCTACAGGTTGGCTTCTAGCTACAATTTTTCAATTGGATCCTTTCTTTTGTACAATCAATTTCTTTCATTGTTAAGATAAATGGATAAGCTTCAGGTTTCTTCAGACGAGGGAAGGGTCTGTAATAAGGAATTAGAATGGATGGGAATTCATGTATTCTCATTTACTCTTCATTGATGACATTCTCCTATTCACTAATGGTTCAAGAAGGGATATTGAAACACTCAAATTTACTCTGGATCTTTTCTTAGGGGAATTTGGTATGTTTATCAATGACAAAAAGTCCTCCATCTCCTTTATTACCTTGGATTTGGAGAATGTTGAATGGATTTCTAATTTTTTTTCACTTTTGAAGTCATTGGGCTACACGAAGGACTTAAATATTTGGGTTTTGCATTAAATCCAAATGACTACCTGAGGTGGTATTGGGATTGAATGATTGGTAAAATATAAAACAGATAGTGACTTGGTGCAGTAAATGGTTGAATCATGGTGGAATAATAGTTTTGATGAAGTCTATTGTTGAATTTATCCCCGCATATTGGATCTCCTTTCCATATGTTCCTATAGGTACTCTTGAACAGATTCATAAATTATGTTATATATTTTTATGGAAGGGAAAACCTAAGGAAAAATCCTATGCTTGGGTGGCTTGGAACAAAATTGTCCCGCCTAAGGATCTTGGTGGATGGGGTCTCAAACACCCAATCTTGCTTTGCAAAATCCCTTTCGCCAATTTAATCTGTTGTTATTAAATTGGAACCCATTCTTTAAATATGGTACAACTTTTGATTAGTTCTAATGCCATTCTTGTCTCAATTCTTTGTTTGTTTACTGGTAAAGGTGGACACCATTGCAAGTAGCTCGTCTTTGGCGCAGAAATTCGCTTGAAGGGCTGCTAGATCGTGGATCCCAATCTAGTGTACCATGTTTTCCGCCATCTCGATATTTAGCCTTGCCTCTCATGAGCATTGTGCAAATTGCTAGGTATGAATATTTATATCTGATGTTAATTGTTCAAAGGTACATATGTATTTAATTAGTTAGGAAGAATAGTGCCCAGTTCATCTCCTAAAAGGTATTTGTTGTTGGTTGACCATTAATAAACTGAAATTTAGGAAGAATATATTTAGACTTATTAATTAGGATAACTATTTTTAAAATATAAATTGAAAGTTCAAGTGAATGGACAGGTTTTGTGCTATATCTTTTGTCAGGTTTGGGAAAGCATGGCATGCTAATGTATATATTTTTTTGTTTCTGTATTTTTTAATTTCAGGTTCTGAATCATTTGGTTCTTTTTGTGGAAGATTTTCCATGGATGATAGCTTATCCTTGTAATTAGACTAACCATGAATTATAGGTCTAAACATGTTTGTGCCACTAGAATAAGTAATATTGTCTTTTCTGTAAAATGTGTCAGACATCTGACTTTGGATTTTCTC
Source organism: Pseudotsuga menziesii (assembly GCA_001517045.1). Taxonomy (NCBI): domain Eukaryota; kingdom Viridiplantae; phylum Streptophyta; class Pinopsida; order Pinales; family Pinaceae; genus Pseudotsuga; species Pseudotsuga menziesii. The sequence continues at coordinate 704,509 of LPNX010186535.1, forward strand.
ACAGTATGAATTAGTCATTTAAGAAGTCTCATAAATTTTAGTGCTGGACAGCGATATACAAAACAGGCCATTCTGTAAGAAATTGATTTAGATGCTCATGTTTCCCTGAAAGCAGTAGTATGCTATCTTTTGTAAGAAAATTGTCATGAAATGCATTGTCATGAAGAGAGAAATCCATTATCTTGCTTGAGCGATGGCAGGATAACATTGATATTGGACAGGGATAACTAAAAGGACAGGTTGGATTCTTAGCTCTTATTTGGAAGGAACGAAAAACTGTATTTTCCCATTCTTTGTATGCAGAGTTTCGTTGTACATTTCTCTTCAAATTGATGAAGAAAGATTGTACATTTATCTTCAAATTGATGAAAAACTTGATTGAGTAGTGATCCTCGTGAAGTTTCTTTGTAAATCTCACAAAATGCAAGATGTTGTTGGTTGACAAAGATGATGCTATTGGCAGGGTATGTATAAGCAATAGCAGTAGTACAATGTACATATATATTCATTAACTAACAGCTGCTTGTAATGTTTTTATATGCAGGGTTGGATGACTGTTAGAGTACCCTAAAAGGGGGTATTATAAAATGCAGACCAAGTATAGGATGGGCAGCAACTGAAAGGGATGCCCTTTGGGTTGATAAGGCATTGGAAAAGGCCTTAAAAGGGCAAACCGAGGGTAGAAGGAAGTTAGCAGAGGTCTGTTCCAGATCTAGAGTAGGGCCCAGGGGCCAAGGCACTAAACAAGTAACCCAAGGATGTTTAAGGAGTGGCCATGGGCTGTAGCATATACAACCTAAAGCTTACACTTGTGCTAAAGATGCTAGACTTTGAGCAGTTGTTTGAGGTGTAGACATATGGAAAGCGTTTCTATGGGGTATTATAAAATGCAGACCAAGTATAGGATGGGCAGCAACTAAAAGGTGTTAGTTTTTCATCAAATAAGATAGCATTATGATCTTAGGATCTTTTCACTGAGAGAATAACAATCACAGCAATAAAACATAAGCACATCACAAGAGACAAGAGACACAAAGAGTTTTTCTCAGGGAAACCATAAAGGAGAAAACCCCACAACTTCCTCAGAGATAGAATCAGCACCAAAACAGTAAGAGATCTCCCAAAACAGCAGTAGCCTTCTTCTTCTGTTTAGTCCCAGTATTTCCTTCTTCACTAGTGCACCACACTTGAGTGAGTGAATGATGTGATGTACAAGTGATAAATAGAGAGACTCTCACTCTCTATTTATATTCTTCCGTTCACTTGAAGTGCACTCAATCATGTCGGCCCAACTTAACAAATACTTACTAGAGCCTACACCTTAATTAGTATATAATAACCCTAGTGCCTCGAAACTGTGGGGACTTACACAATGACTTGACAAGACTTGTTTACATTATTAATCCTCCTGATCGGAACATCGGGGCATGACAACATGACTCAAATACATAATAGAAACATCCCAAAATAAACATCGGGTTACAATACATAGAAGAATACATTCTGAAGTTACATATACATCAACACTCCCTCTTAACTAGGAAGGTATTCTTTCGACACGATTTTCAGCACCGGTCTTCTTCTCTGTATCAGCTGGATCATCTCGTCTTCAAGTCATCTTCGTCTTCAAGTCATCATCGGCTTCAATTCATCATCAAATCTGGATCATCTCTCGATCTGGATCATCATCACTGGACTGGATCTGGATCATCACTCGATCTGGATCATCATCACTAGACAGGATCTAGATCATCACTGCTGCTATCTCATGATTCTTCTCGTCACATGAAGTTCTACAGAGCCAGCCCTTTTTCATGCTGGTTGTAGGCCTACCCATCATGTAGGTCTTCGTCCAGCACTTACATCTGACCTACTCATCAGAAAGGCACGCCCAGCACTCACATCTGATCATATAAGAACCAATCCTATAATCACATCAAAAAGGCCTAGCACTCACATTCACCAGCATGATAGGACATCACATCACTAACATCTGTGAAAAGGCTCAGCACTTACATCTGACCTACTCGTCAGAAAGGCACAACCATCCAGGGGAACACATCCTACCACACTGATGGAAGACTCCCATCCAGGTCGGAACACATCCTACTCATAGTGATGGAATATTTTCCCACTTTCATCCAGGTTGGAACACATCCTACTCACAATGATGAAAGACTCCCATCCAGGTTGGAACACATCCTACTCACAGTGATGAGAGATTTCAGCACTTATATCTGAGCACGTGGGAACACATCCCTCAGTCTCTCCAGAAAGGCTCTGCACTTACATCCATCCAGGTTGGAACACATCCTACTCACAGTGATGGAAGGGCTTGCACTCACATCTGATCCTATGAGAACACATCCCAGTAGTCATATCAGAATGGCCCCCAGTCCTTGACTGAGCTACCTGGTAACTGACCAGGTGCCTCCATTCTCCTAGAGAATGGCAGTTTCCCTTACATCCGACCTGCGCGTCGGAATGGCCAACACTCACATCTGACATGGAAGGAACTAAATCCTTTAGCCATGAACAGAATGGTTCATCCCTTACATCTAATCAAGTGGGAACACATCCCTCTATCACATTAGAATGGCTACTCAGTCCTACACTGAGTGTTCCTGGTAACTGACCAGGTGCCTCCATTCCTAGAATGGCAATTTCCCTTACATTTGTCCTACTTAATAGAATCGCCAGCACTCATATCTGACATGGAAGGGAGCAACCCTATCACCATGACAGAATGGCTCAGCCCTTACATCTGACCATGGAAGGAACCAATCCTCTCACCATGTCAAAATGGCTATGGGTCTCATCACTTTCTCTGGGAGGAAGCCTCGATCTGGAGAACACAAAGTCTCTCTCTGAAGTACCCGAACTTCAGCCTAGCCAATGGATTCGTAAATAAATCAGCTATATGTTCCTCCATCGCAACATACAGGAGCTTCACTGCTCCTCTCTGTACCATATCCCTGATATAGTGATACTTGATCTCAATATGCTTTGACTTGTCATGGAACACTGGATTCTCTGACAAATTCACACAACTCCGGTTGTCACAATGTATACAAGTAACATCCAACTGGAGATAAAATATATTAGACAATAGCTTCCGCAGCCATACTGCCTCATAACTAGCTTAACAAGCTGCGACATACTCTACCTTAGCTGTACTCAGTGCCACACATGATTGCTTCCTGCTAAACCAAGAGATCACACCTGATCCCATACTGAAGCAACACCCTGAAGTATTATTCCTGTCGATGGCACTGCCTGCCCAATCTGAATCAACATAACCCTCTAAGTTAATCTTCTGATTCGCATTGTACTTGAGCCCATAATCAACTGTAGCCCTGCATGCTTTGCAACCATCAGGTGAACATGTCTCAATGTGTTCACAACAAAGCAAATATCTAGTCTCATGTACATCAAAGACCCAATCATCTAACGATACATCGTAGCATCAACCGTCTCTGATGAAGCATCACTTAATAGCTTCATGTTCGATGCCATAGGTGTGGTCATGGCCTTGCAGTCCATCATCCCAAACCTCTCCAGGATATCTACTGCATACTTCCCTTGTCCAAGGAAGATTCCATCTGTACTCTGCCACACCTCCATACCTAGAACAATAGTGCATCGACAAATAACAGGAGTATCACTGGTCTTCCATCTTCAACCTTGAAGCAAAGGTTGGAATCCTCTTTACTCTTAGTAAAGCTTAGAGTCATCAGTAATCTATCCATCCTGTCATATCATGTCGAACCTCAGGATCTTCTATAGTCACTCCTTCTGAAGTGGAGCATCATACTCCCTCTGTCTTTCGTACTCTATGCACTGAAACATTCTGTACCGGAGTGACAAGTAGCTTCCTATGCTACTAATATTCTATGTGACCATCTAGTGTATAGACTTGCATCTTCAACCTTGTAGCAAAGGTTAAGATCTTCATCAGGCTCATCATGTATGTGTTTCAACTCTTACTGACTGCAAATGTCTCTTCGTAGTCTAGGCCTTCCTTTCGTGAGAAGGCTCATGCTACGAATCTTGCTTTGTATCCCATGATGTTTCCATCTACTGCATGATGGAACTATGAACTTCTCTTCAGGTCTCGATACTACGCCCTGACATCATTTTTCTTGAACTGGTCTTCCCTTTCTTCTTGGTGGCTAGAAGGTTCTGCATCAATGATGTCACTGCACTCTTCATATTATTCTTCATTTTGAAATGTCGTCACTTGCTCTTCGGAACAAGTCTTCATTCTTCTTTACTTGTAGGCAATTATGTATGCAGTCTTTCCTACAAGTCAAATGCAATTGTATGGTTAGAAACATTTCATAAGGAATATTTATACTGGCAAACACTTATGCATAAATATATGATCATGCAACTACTTTACCCAATACAACATTCATCCATATCTCATTGAAACTTTCTAGATGCCTTCCATCTCTACCAGGACAACATTGAGATTGTGCACTAATCCAATATCTCAGCAAAGGGGTTTCATTCTAGATAAGTAGCAATGGAGATTTGTATAGCACCATGAGCTACTTACCCATCACATGCATAATAGTAGTATACAGCCATTAATACAAACATCATATCATGCATGATACATCAACTGAATATAAACAAATGCATAACAAAACAATATCATGAAATGACAATTGAATACTTATCTTTATTTGTTTCGTGGGTAGATTGCTTCTTGAACCTTCAGCTTCATCATCTTCTTCATTCATGGTAGCATCGTTTCTTATCCAAATGATAAGGAGGATAAGAAGTTCTTCAAGAGTTGAGTTCTTCATATTCCTCATTGCTTGAGGTATCTTCTTTGAGAGCTTGATCTTCATTTGCTTCCATCTTCTCTTCTCTTCTTATGAGTCGAGCTTCTTCTTCTTCCTAGAGTTTGCTGAAAGTAATCACTTCCTTCTGGAACACATTCCTTAAATGAATGAATTCCACGATCCTGGGAGGCCATTCAAGGTGGCCATCACCACTTCTGCATTCTTCACTTCTGCTTCAAGTTGTTCTTGATTTGAGAGACTTTTATGACTGCATGGTCTCTGCATTCTTGATCTTCACATTCTTCAACTGGTTTCTTTAGGTCATATTCTGATTTTTGTTCTTCCCTTCAAATAGCTTGAAATTCTGGAAGACTTTCAACAGCTTTGCTTGCAATAGGTAGTGCTCTGTAATGCACATGTGCAATCCTTCTATGCCAAAGCTCATTTGGCGCTATTGTGTCATGGATCAAGGCATGTTCTGGATGGTCCTTCAATTTGTACAAGCCTCCTTCTTGTTCTCCAATCACTACCGCATCATCGATAGTCTTTCCTTTTGGCCACATAATGGCTTGACCATCTATGAATGCAACCTGCATTCCTTTTGCATCAATGCTAAAATGGAGAGAAGGTTCTTCTTGAGTCCTGAACCAAACAATACTTCTTTCATTGTTAGAGACTTACCAGAGTCTAGCTTGTATGAAGATTCCCCACTACCTTTTATTGGATATTGGTAGTCATCTCCTAGTTTCACCTTGTGAGGTGATTCATGTTCTGACAGACTTACAAAGGATTCCTTGAATCTCGTCATATGTTTGGAAGCCCCACTGTCTATAATCCAATCATCACTTCCATGAGTAATGTTACCTGTGAGAGATGATATCAGAACATATTCATCCTCGCTTGAAGAATCTTCACTTTCATATCTGGATCTCTTTCTGGATGGTTCATCATCCTCTACAGCATGAGCATGATGTCTTCTTTGGCCTTGACCAAGTTCTTCTTGTGAAAGGCTTCTAACCTCGTCTCCCTCTAAAACTGGAACCTCTATACTCATGTAGGTGTCCAATCCATTTTCTTCAGAGAGATCATATACTTCTAGGCTTGGAAGTTGTCAACTTCACCAAGCTTATCATCAAGCTGAGGTGATAGATCACTTTGAAATGAGAACCTCAAATGAAAATAGCAAAGGATTAGATCTTATCTATTTGAGGTGTCCGTCTTGGTTCCGGAGCTGGCTGATCTAGGGTTTGTTACAGAAACCCTAATTTTCAAAACTTGGAATCTTTCAGATATAATTGGATATACATATATGTCTCTTCAAATGGAGTTGTCCAATGTACTCCTTTTCTGAAAACAGTGGAGGGAAGCTCCCGAAACAGAAGCCCTAATTTTCCAATTTCTTCTACAAAAATGCCTGTTACTGTTTCTGTAATATCTCAAAAATTTATGCTCCTCTGTGTCTGAAATTTCGTACTGAGGTAACCTCGCATGTTCCTGATCCAAAACCGTATTTTTCATCAGAATTGGTTTCACCATTTGGAATGTATGATCCTTTTCCCAAGGTGACCTGTTACAGGACTGTTCAGAACAACGAAGTTGTACGGAATGCCACGTGTCACAGGTGTATCTTCTGAGTATGAAATTTGGAATACTGAAAGTACAGTCCGTGCCCTTTCTAGAACATCTTCAGGAATTCCATTTGGACCTCTGTATCCCAAGATATTGTAGATATCCCCAGATGTCCTATTTAGGGATGAATTCTGGAAGAGGCTGGAACCCTAACTTGGAGAATCATATCTCCCAGAATATATCGAATCTGAAACTGAGTTTTGGACACAGTGTTCATCGGGATTTTATCTTTAGCCCCTGTTTTCAGCTTTTGAGACTTCGCCAACCTTGAAATATAGCGACTGTACCATAACTTATTATTTTTAGTATTTAGGGCTTTTCTAGCTTGGGGTCAAACTAGGGTTTGACTTTCCTGGAGTTTTACCCAACCAAATTTCTTGATCCAGGTCTCTAAACTTCGGTTTTGATGAGGAGAACAATCCTATGCTAGTCTCACTCAAAAATTCCTCTTCTATAGAAAGCCCTAATTTCCACATCGAAACTGAAAATGCTCGAAATCGAATTCCGCTTCGACAGAAAGATGTGCCCTAAGGAGGGGAGTTGTTCCACCTTACTTTTGCTGAAAATCTGTGGAGGAAGGTCCACAAACTAGGAATCCCTAGTTCCTGCAGTTGCACAGTGTCTTCTTCTCAGGTTAGCTCTAATACCATGTTAGTTTTTCATCAAATAAGCTAGCATTATGATCTTAGGATCTTTTCACTGAGAGAATAACAAGCACAGCAATAAAACATAAGCACATCATAAGAGACAAGAGACACAAAGAGTTTTTCTTAGGGAAACCATAAAGGAGAAAAACCTGCAACTTCCTCAGAGATAGAATCAGCACCAAAACAGTAAGAGATCTCCCAAAACAGCAGTAGCCTTCTTCTTCTGTCTAGTCCCAGTATTTCCTTCTTCACTAGTGAACCACACTTGAGTGAGTGAATGATGTGATATACAAGTGATAAATAGAGAGACTCTCACTCTCTATTTATATTCTTCCGTTCACTTGAAGTGCACTCAATCATGTCGGCCCAACTTAACAATTACTTACTAGAGCCTACACCTTAATTAGTGTATAATAACCCTAGTGCCCCGAAACTGTGGGGACTTACACAATGACTTGATAAGACTTGTTTACATTATTAATCCTCCCTAACGGAACATCGGGGCATGACAACATGACTCAAATACATAATAGAAACATCCCGGAATAAACATCGGGTTACAATACATAGAAGAATACATTCTGAAGTTACATATGCATCAACAAAAGGGCTGCCCTTTGGGTTGATAAGGCATTGGACAAGGCCTTAAAAGGGCAGACCGAGGGTAGAAGGAAGTTAGCAGAGGTCTGTTCCAGACCTAGAGGAGGGGCCAAAGCACTAAACAAGCAGCCCAAGGATGTTTAAGGAGTGGTCGTGGGCTGTAGCATATACAACCTGAAGCTTACACTTGTGCTAAAGATGCTAGATTTTGAGCAGTTGTTTGAGGTGTAGACATATGCCTAAAAATTTTCCATTGGAGAAGTTTGATCACAGGAGGGTCATCCTGTATCCTATGATAATATGAAGCTATAGGATTGCAAGTGGAGGCACCCCATTCATGAAAAATATATGACTACATTTGTGCATTTCCTACAAGGCTACAAGCATGGAGGCATTATTTGGGGTAAACCGTTCATTGTGAATATAGACAACGTTGCAACAAGCTACATTGTGACACAACTAAAACAATTACCTAAGTAAGAAAGGTGGCAATACTTCTTGGTATAAGAATTCAACATGACCATATAGTATCAACAAACTTAATGCAAATTTTGATGCCTTAAGAAAATAGGCACAACTCACATCCTTAGAGGAAGATGAGTTGTCGATGCCAACATGATGGCATGCGTAGATTTTTACTGACTTGCATGTGTAGATCATGGATGGATTACATTGAGACCCATCAATGATAAACATCATGAAGCAGGTGAATGAGGGTAATGTAAGGAAGTTTTGGGTAGACAAACAGCTTCTGTACGTTGGAAACCACATCTATATATCTAAGTCATCAAATATCAGGAAGGAGCTCTTAAATGAATTGCATGATTTGCCTTGGGATAGCCACCTAGTGACAATGAATAATGATGGCATTGTTGGAGAGAGGATACCATTATGAGTAGATGCACAAGGATGTAGAATAGTATGCCATGACTTGTCTTCTCTACAAACAAGACAAGGAAGATATATGAATGAAGGTTGGCCCATTACAAACTTTGTTGTGTCTAAAAGACCTTAGGAAAGCGTTTCTATGGAGTTCATCACCCATATGTCATATTTGCAAGGGTACACTGGAATCGTTGTGGTTGGGGACATATTTTCCAAGTATTCCATCTTCATGCCAATGAAGATACCTTGTGTTGTGGAAAAAGTTGCGAAGTTGTTCAAAAATGTTGTAAGTATTGGGGTTTTCCATTGAGTATTGTGTTGGACATGGACACAAGGTTCACCAAGAGGTTTGAACATAGTTGTTTAAGCTTTTTGGGACCAGTCACCAATCTATTGATGATTTCAAGCTACCACCCACAAATCAATGGGTAGACATTGTGCATAAATGGCCTGTTGGAGGACTTCCAAACAAACTGAAAGCCTCCTTGAACTCAGAGATATGTTCCTCTGTTAGCTTGTCCATCATTTTCACGTAATGGAAAAGTAGGGCGAACTCCGAATTAATAAGCATATATAATAGAAAGTATTTTTGCCTACAGCACCATATATCCCATACTAGCTAGACTTATAAAAAAAAAGAACATATAACAAATGCAGCAAATTAGTTGGGCATGGTAAACATGAATCCAAAACAGATTTGAAGCTCTATATATTTATGACGTCTTCCTATGGGACTCCTTACCACTGATATATGCCCCCTAGGGTGACATTGTTTCATATCTTAATGAGAAAAACTACTATTTATGAGCGAGCTACTCCATCCCATTTACGAAGCTTGGAACTGAATCAATCAAATCAACTGAAGTGGGTCCACTTGGTCAATTGTAATGTAAGCAGATCAAAGACCAAGGAAACAAGACTGGATTGCCCTGAGTCAAAGACCGATCTTACTTTCTTCTGCTTCTCCTTGTTCCTTCTCAAAACAGAACAAGGGACGAGTCACGACTTCGATCGTCCAAGAGATAAAAATATATGATATATATCGCTGGTGGGTACAAAACCCCGACTCCCGAGTTGGAAAAAAATCCTTGTTCCTTCTCAAAACAGAACAAGGGACGAGTCACGACTTCGATCGTCCAGGAGATGCACATTTCAATGTATGATATATATCGCTGGTGGGTACAAAACCCCTTCCCCCTCCACTTTGCCATCTATTTCCCTCGAAAGTTTTTCCACTGTTCTAAAAGCCTTAACATTTTAGCAGCTTTATATTAAACTACAAGTTAACGCAATTTTATTAAGCAACTTAGCATCTTACTATATTTTACTATACAGATCCGATTCGAAAGGAGACCCCATTAGACCATATTATCCTTCCCCCTATCACAGTAGGAATGGGGAAAGCACTACTTACTTACTTGGCGCATCTCTCGCAAGCTGGTGAGTGGATACGCCCGCTGTGCCCCGTCTGACTGACCAAGCCCCATCATCGTACAACTTTCACACTAAACAAGTCACCCATCGCAAACATATAAAGGTCCATAAAAAAGATAGAGATTTTCTTGATTTTCCACTTATAAGATTGGAAGGATTTTCCAGCGTCAAGAAAACTAAAGCTATAATAATCTAAAAGGAGAAACCAGGCCATTCACTATCGCTCAACAGAAGAGAACTCACCAACACCCGAGGTGGAAAACCAGAAGATTTTTTTTCCAGTTGTTCCTTTGAATAAATCGTGGGATTGAAAAGTGAATATACTCGAAAAGAAAAATAGAAGGAAAAGCGAAGAAATCTATGAATCTGTACCATGTGCCTTGGAAAATAATTGCTAATGAGCTCCATGGCTCTTGATTACTATAACTTACACCCAGAATAAAAGTTAAAGTCAATAGAGTGCCAAAGAATAATATCCAAATTCCAATTTGGAAAATCCCATCAAGTTGTGGTCTAGCAACAAGGTTGAGTGCTCACAGCAACTAACCTGTAAAAAGCCTGCAAATAAAAGAAGATTCAAGAAACTAACCTGTAAAAAGCCTGCACAGTGCAGACAGAAGAAACTTTCTAAAAATTGCTTCCCACGAATCCACTCAGCCTGATAGCCACTGTAAAGACCGATTTGCAATAGAAATCAAGCTTGATGTTGAGCCTGAGTCCTGACTCTTGCACCATTATATAGGTAAAAAACTTCCTCACTTGACTAAATTTATGGACCAAATCAGTGAAAAAACTTCCCCAATTGATTAAATCTCCACATTTTACTCAAATAATTGTCCACAAATCCAAATCCAAGATGAACTATGTACAATTTACCCCAATCAAGGTGGAAGTAATACCAGTTTACAGAAATATTCATAAATCCCGGCGAAATGGAAAATTTTTAATCGTATTATCCATAAATCCTGGGCGAAATACCAATTTTTCAAACTATTATCCATAAATCCGGTGAACAATCTTCATTTCTCCTCCCAATTGGAAAAAATTAGGCGAATTTGGGCAAATATCTCCTGGCAGATGAAAAAATTCAGGCGAATGTGGGAAAAAATAAATAATTTCGTGGGCTAATATTCTTTTTCTAGATTTTCCCTAAATCGGGATATATGCGATTTACCTTTGCATAGCTATATACAAAATAAATAATGTGCGAATATATTAAATAAAATAATAACATTTTAATATAAAAATTCACCCACCTTTTTTTCAGTAACCCTTAAAATTCGCCATTGGGCTATGTTGGTAATAACTCCCGATTGATTATTATTCCAATGCAAATGCCTATATTTATACAAATCACATGGCGGTTGGGTTTCACCTTCCGCTCAGCCTGTTTGGCTTCCTACTATTTATTTATTTATGTATTTACGTTATATAACCCTAATGGATTATATTCTAACAATCCCCCTCTTAATCCGAAGGGGTGTTCGTAAGTCCGAGCATGTTTCTGAACCTTTCAAACTTTTCTCGTCCAAGTGCTTTGGTGAAGATGTCTGCAACTTGATCATTTGTGGAACAATGTCGAAGATGGATTGTCTTGGCTTCTACATGATGTCGAATCAAATGATACTTTGTGTTGATGTGTTTGGTTCAATCATGGAATCTAGGATTCTTAGCCAGCTTGATTGCAGAAGTATTGTCGACCAGTAATGGAGTGGAGTTCTCTTGTTTTTCTTGCAAATCTTCAAGTATATTCCTGAGCCATACTATTTCTTTCGTTGCTTCAGCTGCAGCCACATATTATGCTTCTGTTGTTGAATCTGTCGGAACTGATTGTTTGTGTGATCTCCATGAGACAGCTACTGATCCAAGACTCATAGTGTATCCAGAAGTTGATACTCCTGTCTCCTTATCGCCATCAAAATCTGATTCTGAGTACCCAATAAGTTTGAAGTCATCCACTTTAGAGTACTTGAGTCCAACGTCTTGAGTCCCCTTCAAGTATCTTAGAACTCTTTTTCCAGCTAACCAGTGTCCTTCACAAGGTTTATGCATGAACCTTGAAAGTATGCCAACAACATAAGAAATATCTGGTCTAGTTGTTGTAAGGTAGATAAGACTTCCTACCAGTTGTCGATACTTGGTCGCATCCTCAAATTCTTTTCCTTCGCTTGATGTGAGCTTCATTTTCTGTTCCATTGGAGTAGATATAGGGTTGCATTCTGTCATGCAAAATTTGTTTAGTAGTTCTCCAACATATTTTTTCTGAGATAGGAAAATATACTTAGGATGTTGAGTGACTTCAATTCCTAAGTAATAGTGGAGATGTCCCGTATCTGTCATTTCAAAAATCTTTTTCAAATCTTTCTTTATAGATGCTATATAGCTCTCATTGTTCCCTGTCATCAAAAGATCATCTACATACACCACAAGATAAACAATAGATCTTCCAAATTTCTTTATAAACAGTGTTGCATCATCAAGATCAAAATGTTCGAAATTTAACTTCAAAAGATGCTCGGTTAACTTTTCATACCATGCGCAAGGTGCTTGTTTTAGGCCATACAAGGATTTGACAAGCTTGCATACCTTTTGTTCTTTTCCTTACACAACAAAGCCTTCTGGATGAGACTTGAAGACATTCCTTTCAAGTCTCCATTCAAGAAAGCAGTCTTCACATCCATTTTATGAACTTTCCACCCTTTCCGAGCAGCTAAAGAGAGTAAGGTTCGGATGGTAGCCCATTTTACTGTAGGAGAAAAAGTTTCTTCATAGTCAATTCCTTCTTTCTGTGCATAGCCTTTTGCTACAAGCCTCGCTTTGTGCTTGTCAAGTGATCCATCTGATTTGTATTTGTTCTTGTACACCCACTTGCAGCCAATTGGTTTGGTTCCAACTCGAGGGTCAACCAGCTTCCAAGTTCCATTATTTATGAGCGCATCATACTCATTTTGCATAGCTTCTTTCCACTCAATTCGAGTAGAAGCTTCTTCAAAGGAAGTTGGTTCAAAGTTAGAAGATAAATTAAATTCACAA
>LPNX010186535.1:718629-733058 GCA_001517045.1 Pseudotsuga menziesii
ATGTTGCACCGGTATCAAGAAGCCAACAATCTTTATAAGATGAAAGAGAAGTCATTTCATTAATTCCAAGATTACAATGTGCAACAATACAAGAATCAGAAGATTTACTAGCATCTTGGTCATCTTTCTTCTGGTTATGCTTGTCTTTGATGGAGTCCCATGAATCCCAACACTGATCTGATGTGTGCTCAGTCTTTCCACAATGTTTGCACTACAAATCTGATCTTTTGCTTCTGCCCCCTCTGCCTCTGAAGTTTCTTCTTCTTCTGCCTCTCTTGCTGCAATCTCCCTTGGAAGGGTCTTTGGATTGGTCTTTTCCAGCTAGGGCAGCACCAATACTAGATGCCAAAGATAGCATCTTTACAACTGTTAGTGTAATTTACAATAATGAACTTGATATGACAAAGAGAAATAGAAAAAAATAAGAACCTTGCAGGTCTACAGTCTCTGCCAAGGTGAATTACAATCTCAACTTCAGGTTTTAAAGTGATACAATGACAATATCGTAGCTTCAATTCGCAGCAATTTCAGGGAGAAGACATCAGTAGATACAAAATATATCACTATCAGTCATACACAGGCTTCTTTATATCAGTCACTAGCAATCAGTCAGCATAATATGCAGCATACAACATTTGCACATATCAGTCTCGGTCTTAAAAGAGACGCAGCATACAACATTTGCACATATCAGTCTCAGATAGGTATTTATTTCTTCACAAAAACCAAATAGAAGTTAAGGTTCAGGCTCGGTCTTCAACATATATCAGTGCAGCATATATACTTCAACCTCCACGCTGTCTAAGGAGAAGTCATTAATCTATTCCATGATTTCCATTCAACCATGGTCTCTTCGCAGTTCTCAACTGGTCACTGCAGCTCCAATTGCAGTCACAATCATAGCCTTCAATATATATATAGCTTGAGCTCATACGTAGCAAATTATTTCTCCATTAAGTCAAATACACAGCATAACATTCTTAACGCAGATATATATCAGTCTTACTTATATATCAACGCAGTCTCCACGCAGCAGAATACTCACTTTTGACCAGAACTCAGACAGCTCCATGCACAGCATCACTATTCACGCTGTCTTCAGCAGTCACGAATTCAGCAGTCACGCATTCAGCAGTCATGAGATTATCACACATTCAGTAGTCACACAATCTTTTGAACAACAAGGGTTGCATTTTATCAGCAGTGAACGATGGGGAAATTAGGGTTAGGTATTATGCATTCCTCAATGGTTATAGCAAGAAAATTGTTCTACCTCCACGAGTTGCAATAATATTTCAACATAGCAAGCATTACATATCATTCAGCAATACCATTTCTTCTCCACGCAGCATCACGATAGTCACGACTATCGTTCTCCTTTCAGCAACAAATTTATTTAACTCCCATAAATATTACTTCATCATGTCGTGGATCTGATAGGTATTATATCACTGAGCATACAAGATAGGTAATCGCAAGATTCAAACTTACGCAGCATACAACTCAGTCTTCAATGGGTTTTCAGCAGTCTGCGTGTACAAGTATCAGTGCGCCGTATCCTCTGAAGATGATGAGAACAAAGGAGAAGAAACGTTTGGAGGCAATGGGCCACTTTGGAAGAGATCCACGCTGGTCTTCACTCAACAGTCTCCAACGCGAATGAGGGCAGTCTTCCAACACGCACCAGTCTCCAACACGCACCAGTATATTAGTCTTCAATGCAGTATATACATCGCACGCATGTGATGCCAAACAAAAGAAGTTCCAAACGCAGGATATATACTCAACAACGCAGTCACACTAATATACACAAATCCCAGGATAAATTAGGGTTTACCAGGGATATACTCACACTATATCGCAGAGATATACATACTCACACTATATCGCAGAGATATACATACTCACACTATATCGCAGCATAAATTAGGGTTTACCAGAGATATACACACAGATTAGAAATATACAGCAACAACGAAAACTGAATGGAGATCGTGGTTAAAACTTAGGGTTAGGCTCTTCATTATACATCAAACGTATGAGCAGAAAACGCAGGCAGGAGGAGTAACGCATGCAGGCAGGAGATCGTGGTTAAAACTTAGGGTTAGGCTCTTCATTATACATCAAACGTATGAGCAGAAAACGCAGGCAGGAGGAGTAACGCATGCAGGCAGGAGAGACTGGCAGGCAGCTCTGAAAGGGCAGACTGGCAGTCAGAATGGCAGCACTCTGATAACACAGGGAGAATGGCAGGCATGCAATGCAGCTAGGAGTTATGGTAGGAAAATAGCCAGGCTTTGATACCACTTGTTGGTAATAACTCCCGATTGATTATTATTCCAATGCAAATGCCTATATTTATACAAATCACATGGCGGTTGGGTTTCACCTTCCGCTCAGCCTGTTTGGCTTCCTATTATTTATTTATTTATTTATTTACATTATATAACCCTAACGGATTATATTCTAACAGGCTATAATTTGCCCCTAAAATCATCCTTGGCCAGCTCCAGAACCAGGACAGACACCTCAAATCGGTAAGATCTAATATTTTGCTATTTTCATTTGGGGTTCTCATTTCAAAGTGATCTATCACATCAGCTTGATGATAAGCTTGTTGAATTTGACAACTTCCAAGCATGGAAGTATATGATCTCTCTAAAGAAAATGAATTGGACACCTACATAAGAAGAGAGGTTCCATTTCCAGAGGGAGATGAGGCTAAAAGCATTACACTGGAAGAACTTGGTCAAGGCCAAAAATATCATTGTTGATTCAATCATGGATCACCTTATACCACAAGTGTCTTCCCTAAAGACACCGAAAGAGATGGTTGATTCCTTGACCAACCTATTTGAAGGGAAGAACATAAATCGGAAGATGCCTTTGAGAAAACAGTTGAAGAATGTGAAGATCCAGAATGCAAAGACCATACAGTCATACTTTACAAGGGTCTCTCAAATCAAAGAACAAATTGAAGCGGTAAAAGAAGAAGTGAAGAATGCAAAAGTGGTGATAGCCACCTTGAAAGGCCTCCCAGGATCACAAGATTTATTCATGCGAGGAATGTGTGCCAGAAGGAAGTGATTACTTTCAGCAAACTCTGGGAAGAGCATACACAAGAAGAAGCTCGACTAATAATAAGAGAAAAGAATATGGGAGCAACTGAAGATCAAGCTCTCGCCATCCAAAGAAGATCCCTCAAGCGATGAGGAATATGAAGAACTCAACTCTTGAAGAACCTCTTAACCATCTAAGCATTTGGATAAGAAACGATGCTATTATGAATGAAGACGATGATGAAGCTAAAGGCTCAAGAAGGAATCTACCCACAAAACAAATAAAGATAAGTATTCAATTGTCATTTCATGATATTGTTTTGTTATGCATTTGTGTATATTTGATGTATTATGCATGATAGAATGTTTGCATTAATGACAGTATACTACTAATAAGCATGTGATGGGTAAGTAGCTCATGGTGCTATACAACTCTCCATTGCTACTTATCTGGAATGAAGCCTCTTTGCTGACATATTGGATTAGTGCACAAT
Organism: Pseudotsuga menziesii; assembly: GCA_001517045.1. Lineage (NCBI taxonomy): Eukaryota > Viridiplantae > Streptophyta > Pinopsida > Pinales > Pinaceae > Pseudotsuga > Pseudotsuga menziesii. The sequence continues at coordinate 722,183 of LPNX010186535.1, forward strand.
CTCAATGTTGTCATGGTAGGGATGGAAGGCATCTAGAAAAGTTTCTGTGAGATATGGATGAATGTTGTAATGGCTAAAATAGTTGCATGATCATATATTTATGCATAAGAATTTTCCATTATGAGTATTCCTTATGAAATATTTCTAACCATACAAATGCATTTGAATTGTAGGAAAGATCGCATACATAATCGCCTACAAGCAAAGAAGGATGAGACTTGTTCCGAAGAACAAGTGACGACAGTTCAAGATCAAGAATAATATGATGAATGCAGCGACATCATTGATGCAGAACCTTCCATCTATGAAGAAGTAACCAAGAAGAATGGGAAGACCAGTTCAAGAAGAATGATGTCTAGGATGCAGTATCTATACGTGAAGGGAAGTTCGTAGTTCCATCATGCAGTAGATGGAAACATCGTGGGATACAAGGAAATATTCGTAGCACGAGGCTTCTCACGAAAAGAAGTCATAGACTATGAAGAGACATTTGTAGCCACTGGAAGTGAAGTCACATGACAGGCAGAATCATGTGTGCAAATGAAAGAAGGCCTTGTACGAGCTAAGAATACACCCATGGGATAACACATACATGAGGAGCTTGATGAAGATCTTAACCTTTGCTACAAGGTTGAATATGAAATCCTATAAAGGATGACAAGCTCACAAATGGGTGCGAGAAGAACGCTTTCAAATATAGAGGATCTTGGTATCCAGTGACCCTAGATGGATACATAGAATATTAGTAGCAGAGGAAGCTACTTGTCACTCCAGTACAGAATGTTTCAGTGCATAGAGGACAGAAGAAAGAGGGAGTATGATGCTTCAAAGGGAGTGACTACAGAAGATCCTGAGGTTCGACATGGTACGACAGGATGGATAGATTACTGATGACTCTAGGCTTTACTGAGAGTAAAGAGGATTCCAACCTTTGATTAAAGGTTGAAGGCGGAAGACCAATGATGCTCCTGTTATGTGTCGATGCACTATTTTGTAGGCATGGAGGTGTGGCAAAATGGGATGGAATATTCCTCGGTCAAGGGAAGTATGCAGTAGAGATCCTGAAGAGGTTCGGGATGATGGACTGCAAGGCCATGACCACACCTATGGCATCGAACCAGGAGCTATTGAGTGTTGCTTCATCAAAGACGGTTGATGCTACGATGTATCGTCAGATGATTGGTTCATTGATGCACCTGACGAATACAAGACTAGATATTTGCTTTGTTGTGAACACATTGAGACATGTTCACCTGATGGTTGCAAAGCATGCAGTGAGGTACCTAAAGGGTATAGTCGATTATGGGCTCAAGTGTGAGGTGGATCAGAAGATTAACTTGGAAGGTTATGTTGATTCATATTGGGCAGGAAGTGCCATCGATAGGAAGAGCACTTCAGGGTGTTGCTTCAGTATGGGATTAGGTGTGATCTCTTGGTTTAACAAGAAGCAGTCCTGTGTGGCACTAAGTACAACTGAAGCAGAGTATGTAGCAGTTGTGAGGCAATATGGTTGAGGAAGCTATTGTCTAATTTATTTGATCTCTAGTTCGATGCTACTTGTATATATTGCAACAACCAGAGTTGTGTGAAGTTGTATGAGAACCCATTGTTCCATGGCAACTCAAAGCATATCGAGATCAAATATCACTATATCATAGATATGGTGCAGAGAAGAGCAGTGAAGCTCCAGTATATTGCGACGGATGAACAGATAGCTAATGTGTTGACGAAGCCATTGGCCAGAGTGAAGTTTGAGTACTTCAGGGAGAAGCTTGGTGTTCTCCAGATCAAGGTTCCCTCCAAGGGGAAGTGATGAGTCCATGAGCCATTCTGACATGGTGAGAGGATTGGTTCCTTCCATGGTTAGATGTAAGGGCTGAGCCATTCTGTCATGATGAGAGGATTGGTTCCTCGCATGTCAGACATAAGTGCTAAGCCATTCTGATGTGACTGTAGGATTGGTTCCTGCATGATTAGATATAAGTGTTGAATGCCATTCTCTGAATGGAAGCACCTGGTCAGTTACCAGGAATCCTCAGCCTAGGACTGAGACCCATTCTGATGTGACTGTAGGATTGGTTCCTACATGATCAAATACAAGTGTTGAATGCTATTTATTGAATGGAGGCACCTGTTCAGTTACCAGGAACACTCAGTCTGGGACTGAGGGCCATTCTGATGTGACTGTAGGATTGATTCCTACATGATTAGATATAAGTGCAAAGCCATTCTGATGTGACTGTGGGATTGGTTCCTACATGATCATATGTAAGTGCAGACCCCTTTCAACATGTGGGTTGGATTGGTTCCTCGCATGGTCGAATGTAAGTGCAAAGCCTTTTTGACATGTATGTTGGATTGGTTCCTCGCATGGTCAAATGTAAGTGCAAAGCCTTTCTGACATGAATGTTGGATTGGTTCCTCTCATGGTCAGATGTAAGTGTTGGGCCTTTCTGACATAGATGACTAGATTGATTCCTCTCATGGTCATATGTGAGTGTTGGGCGTGCCTTTCTGACATGTATGTTGGATGTGTTCCTCGCATGGTCATATGTAAGTGTTGGGCGAGCCATTCTGACTTAGGGTCAGATATAAGTGTTGAAGAAGACCTACATGGAGGCTAGGCCTACAACCAGCATGAAAAAGGGTTGGTTCTGTAGAACTTCCTATGATGAGAAGAATCATGAGATAGCACCCATGATGATGATCCAGCGGTGATGATCCAGATCCAGTGATGATGTCCCCGAGATGATCCATTTCTAGTGATAATCTAGATCTACTGATGGTGATCTAGATCAAGTGATGATCTAGATCCAAGATGAAGATAACTTGAAGATGAAGATGACTTGAAGATGAAGATGACGAGATGATCCAGTTAATACAGAGAAGAATACCAGTGCTGACAAATTGTGTCGAGAGAATACCTTCCTAGTTAAGAGGGGGTGTTGATGTATTTGTAACTTTGGAATGTATTCACTTGTATATTTCATGTATTGTACCCCGATGTCTATTCCAGGAAGTATCTGTAATGTAATTGAGTCATTTCATACCCCGATGTTCCCATCGGGAGATTCAATAATGTAAACAAGTCATGTAAATTCATTGTGGGTAACCCTCCTATTGTTCAAGTGTTAAAGTCCCCGCAATTGTAGGGCCCTAGGGTTATTAGACTATCCTAGAGAAGTCAGCCATAGGTGAGTTATTATAAGTTGAGGAAATAGTCCCCACCATTGTGTTAAGGTTAACCATCCTTGTTGATCGGAGGGGAAAAGTCCCCACAGTTGTGGGCCACTAGGGTTATTAGACTCTCCTAGAGATGTCGGCTCTAGTAAGTAATTGTTAAGTGAGGCCGACATGTTAAAGTGGACATTAAGTGAATGAAAGAATATAAATAGAGAGTGAGCCTCTCTATTTAACATACACACACTCACTCACTGGAGCGCATGAGTGAGAGAGAAGTCGTTGGGACAAGAGAGAGACTACTGTTGTCAGGAGATCATCTTAGTGTTTTGGGGTTTTACTTTTGGTGTTGATTCTATCTCTGAGGAAGTTGCAGGGTTTTCTCCTTTATGGTTTCCCCGAGGAAAATCTTTATGTTCATTGTCTCTTGTGTTTTATTGGTGTGCCTGTTATTCTCTCAGATAAGATCCTAAGATCATAATGCTAGCTTGAATGATAAAAATATAACACTCTTCTTTCATCTAGTTGTTGGGTGTCAAAATTTGTGGTGGTTTAGAAGAAGGAACATTATTTTATCTGGAAATGTTGGAGAAAGTCTTTCTAGTAGTCATTGCCATATTTTTAATTTCAACCTTCCTTGCCATCACGAAATCCTTCTATAAGGATGTTGGTTCAAAGAGACGCACCTCATGTTTAATTATATCTTTCAAGGTTCCAATAAAGAGATCTAACCAATTATCTTCTGAAATGTTCTTCACTTTGAGACTTAGCTGTTGAAATTGCTTGATATGCTCGGTAACTGGACCTTTTAGTTTGATATTTACCAACTAGCTAAAGAAGGTGTTGTTATTTATATCCCCATAATGTGCAATCAACTCTTCTATGAATATAGACCAAGAGATAATAGAGTCATTTTTACGGTCACAAAGCCATTGGTACCATACAAATTGATCAAGTTCTACATATAAGGATGCAATAGTTACCTTTTGCAAAGTGGGCACCTGGTGTAGATCAAAGAATTGCTCCATCTAGAAAATCCACGTGATTGGATCCTTGCCATCAAACTCTCTCATCTCAATCTTGGGGATAAAGTAGTTCCTTGGACCTGAATTGAACCCGTGATGTTGTAGTCAATCATCAATTTTGAGGACTCCAACTTCCTACTCTCCAATTATTTTTCGATTGTCTCTAAACGTGACTGGAATATGTCCTATTTTTCCTCCTTATCCTCTTCTTGCGTAGATACTTGAGGAATAAAGTCATTTTTTATATCCTTCATCAATTCGTTCAAGTCTTGAAGATATTATTTTCTATCCATCCCTTTGAGATCCTCTTTACTATCCATCTTATTTTCCAATTTAACTAAGTCGTCAATTTTCACATTTCCTTTAATCATGTCTTCTAACTTGGACACTCTAAAAGATTTGTCTTCCATTTCATCATATGTCAAGGATGAATCCTATAGGGTTTGAGTGTAGTGTGATTCTTTCCACTTCCTTGTGGTGGCATTTTGATCAATAATTATATATCACACCCTATGGTTTACCACAAATAGATCCTTCTACTCAAAGCTATTCAATTGCAAAATGGCGTACCTTTTTCAAACCATGATTCGAAGATTGTTTTATGGATGAATTATAACTGAGGTAAAATTTGAATTTTGACTTCACTGGGTCTCAAAATTTGGCTTGTGGTTCCATTATGTGTCATCTTTCCAATGCCATAGGTCTGACCTAATTTGGATGTTCCAAAAAAACTTTATTGCAAATATCCCAAAGCTTCTTATTTTTGGTCTATCTAGAAGAGTGAACTTGTATAGTATGCCACGTATCCAATATTTTGTTTTTGTAGCTAGAAATTCTATCACATATACCCTATGTTGTCATATTTCAAATGCAACTAGTATCACTCAATTTGGATCTCGGATGCCTCAGATATGACCTTTTTCCCTAGAACATGTGTTTTAAACTAGGTTTTGGACTAGTAAAAAAACCTAGCTTCCTCCCCAATTATCTCCAAAACTGTAATGTATTAGGATCTGAATTTTGGACTAGAGCTATTTCGGCCTATTTTAGAAGTAGGTTTTCATGTGGTTTTCACGTTGATCTCTGAATCCTTGTAGAAAAAAAATTGTATCGAAAATTCCAAGATGACTTGTTTTACAGAATCCAATCCCGAGGAAATAGCTCTAATACCAAATGTTATGAAACCAAGTCCCAGAAATAACATAAAAATAGCAGAAATAGACTAACATATAGTAATCCACGCCTTATTAATGAATAATAGAGATAAATAACAAGCCTCTTCAAGGGAGGAACCTCCTTACACAATGTACTTGTGTACACAATACATGACAATATACAATGATGACTAAAACGAGAATATCTTCTTCCTATATATAGGAGACAAAGGTGTACAATAACAACTAATAGACCCGCTAATATACGCAAGCCGACATAAATAATATGTAATGCGCCACAATATAGGGGGTAATGCGCTACACTATATGGGGTAATGTGCCATCATTAAGTGGTTAACATGCTTGGAGTGCTAGCATATACATTTACCTTTACATATTCTCTCTTGGGTCATAATAGTTATCCATGTGAAATCTAAGACAAAGACATAATGTTTGATCATATGCACGAGTAGTGGTTGTGCATCTATGTCCCTTCTCAATTGATGTCACCTCCCTCCATGTTGTTAAAAGGCTTGCTTATGAACAATATTTCTTACACCAACAATCAAGACAAATTGCACAAGGCTAGCACATGATAAATTATTCTTCCTCCCCTCACATTTCATAGGTACATCATGATTCTCAACACGTGACAAAATAATTGCCTACACTTGTTGGGAAATTAACAATGTCTTGTCGATAAGCTAACATAACCCATTTCTCATATCCATTAAGCATAAAATAAACAAGATATTCAACCAAAGAATTAGAAGCCCCATAACATATTCAACATTCAATTTAGCCAATTTGTGATATGGTATGTGGTTTATAGATGAGAATTCAACAATATAGTCGATGTAATTTTGTAGAATGCAAATATGGTGTAACAAAATTCAAGCTATAAACATCCATTGCATGTGAGTCATTTAACTATTTTAATGAAATTTTGCATGTGAGTCATTTGGGTATTTTAATGAAATGTGTCGTATTTAAAAAGGTGAAAGCTTATCTCAATTATAAGAAGAGGTTATATATACATAAAATATTGAAAAGTTATTTTTTGATCTTATTAGTCCCTGCCCGGGCTAGCAAGGACTCTAGTAATCAGCTTGCCGTTTTTTCATTAAAACGATGAGCATATCTAGGCACTTTTATTTCATATAACCTAAGTTCTATCTTGATTTTAGCGAACTTACTTTATTTTACCCAATCTCGTCTACGAAACCATTTTATAGTCCAATCAAAAGATTCGAGGCCTTATTTGGCCTCAAATCGATGCAAGCTGTGATATAACCTTATAAATTTGCCACTGCATTTACAAATCAATAATGAAGAGATTATAAGATTGAGTAATGCTATCCTTACTCTAGCATTACTCTTGACATTTAATGTTAAATGTAATATGAGAGAACCTGCACAATATCGCAGCATTACTTGAAATGCAATGGTGCCACCTGGCTAATTTGCATGTCACTAATTTGTATGTCACTGTTTGATGGTACCACTTGGCTAATGCTTGCCACCGACTACATTGTGGTAGCTGGCTAATCCTTGCCACCCCCTGCCCTTCATAAGATGCCTATCGGATGCAAATATACTGCTAATATTCTTACTGAATGTAGATACGTTGCTATGCTACTTGTGCTCCACTTGATCTACCAGATGTAGATATGCTTCACCCACATTCGAAACCATTTCTATTTGCTTTCAACCACGCCTCTAGAACTTATGGATATGTTGAACAGTAAGCTAAACTGAACTTGTTCATTAAGCTCTTCATCTTTAACTGCATATTCATTAAGCTCTTCATCTTTAACTGCATATTTGTATTGTATTCTTAGCATTTGAATTTGTATTCTTAAATTATATAATGGATTATGTGATAAAATGAAAAGAATATGGCTGCTACAAGAGCTTACAAAAGCTTACCTTGAGTATTTGTTCTTTTATGACTTTTGAATGCTCTGAAATAGAAGAAACTCCCTACACAAATGGGTAATTTGACAATCTTTTCCCATAATGGTCTCCATAGTTTCCTTTCTTTCTGTTATTTAGAATTGTATTGGCTTGCCACTAGACCATATCGATGTCAAATTCTTGTAAAAAACCTACGGCAGGTGGATTCTGAACAGATTATAGCAATTCAAAAATTTATGTGAAATAATCTTTTACCCCATTTACAGCCCATTCATAAGCTAGATTTATTCTATCAAACCATATTACAATAATCCTTAGCAATCATATCATTTTAGACTTTTAACAGGTCACTTAATGAAACAATGAGGCAACTTAATAAATCGTGGCTAAAGTGCTTGTGTACCTTTTCGCTATAGATTGTGCCTATTGGAGCATGAGCGCCTTGGTAAGTGATTGGGGAAGTGCCTGAAGAATGCTTCAACCCATAACTCTGTCACCTTGGCTTCTCGTCGCCGCCGCCCGAGCTATTAGTGTTTCAACGATAGCAACATGCAAATATGAAGATGCAAATCAATTCTCTATTATAAATGTGCGAATTGAATCTATTTGCCCCTTTCTCGTGTCTAAGAACCCCGGCACCATCGAACTTAACCTAATTATTTTATGCAATCATTATACAAGGATAAGCTCTGAACTGAGACGTTTCTCAATTTCCAATAGTAGCAAATTGTCTTTTTCTGTCTGTTCTCTCAATAAATTATGAAAGTATTTCCATGGCAGTGGGGCAAATGGCATTTCAATACATTTAAAGCAAGTAAACGGCTAAGTCAATGGATTTCGGAGTCGTGATCAAGCCCCGGTAGAACGGAAGATTATGCGAGTATAATTAATTTCTAAATGGCTCGTGTTCCTTGCATGAAAACCCTCAGATACCAAGTTTCTATATATCACTGTACAGCCGTGGGAGCTTTTCAAGACTTGTTTCAATTTTTCTGAACTCATTTTTTATGGGTTTACAGAATTCCCAGAGGGCAGGTGATTGGTGTAATTACATGAGGGACTCATCGGCTTCAGCAAGTCCTGAATATGTTTCTGTTGTTGTTGCTATTAATCATGGCTCCAAATGCCAGAAGGCGTTGGAATGGGCTCTGGATAATCTGGTCTCTGAAGGACAAATCATTAGCTCCATACATATACGACAGCCCATTCGCTCAGTACCCACCCCAAGTATATATAAGTTCTTTCAGGCCTTTTTTTTTCACCTGGAATATAGAGACTTTAGATGAATAAACATATCAGATAGTGATCTATTTAAACGTCACTCATCGACCTTCTATACTCAATTGACAATAAGTTCTATCAAGTTATTTCACATTTTATTGTAGTCTCAAATTGCTTTATATATTGCATCTAAGGTTGAAGGTTTATTGATCTGTTACAGTGGGAAACTATATTCCAATCACACAAGTCTGCCATGAAGCTGAAGAGGCTTATAGGAAACAAGTGGATACCGAGACCAAGGAATGGTTGATGCCCTTTAGGGAGATCTGTAAGAAAAAAAAGGTAATTTTCCAAAGTGGGTTTCTATTTGGCAGCTTCACTGATTGATGAATTGTTGTATTTACTATTTGCTATTTGTGCAGGCCAGGTGCAAGCAGACATCGCAGTTGTGGAAGAATTTAACGTGTCTGATGCAATAGTAAAATATATTTCATGGTTTGGCATATGGAAGCTTGTAATGGGGTCACCTTCTCGTAATGCATTCACGAGGTTTGACAATAATTAAATAATTAACAAAGATCCATACGAAGTAGTTTTATCTGAATCTGTCCCTCCAAGATCTTCTGAGATAGCTCATGATAATGGACCATGTGAACCAAAACAAACAATGTTAGTTGTTTGTAGATATCTTTACTCAAATGGGTGATCTTCGTGCTTGTCTGGTGACGAGAAACAACATCCCACCTCCGTATTAAAAAACTGTGGTGCACAATTTCTGGTGCTTGTTTGAGAAGCGCGTCCAACTCTTCAAACCAATTGTCAACAGCTGAAACCTCATCTTTTTGGTTGTTCCATACTAGTCGGATATGTTGGATCTCCTTAACAATTGGTTCAATTCTCATTAATGAATTTTTCAAAACGCACTTTGTGCCCTTCTTTCATCACGAATTGGTCTTTGCTTCTTCGTCATCCTCCACAGGGTTAAATCCCCCTTTACACTTGTTGACAGCCATTGGGGTCGATAACTCACAGGACAACCACACCCACAACCAAATTCTCTACTTGATTTAGGCTCTTCTGAAAGTTAATGCTATAAGACCTCGGGAGCTGAGAACGTTGTGAGACCAAAGCTGTATTCTCTCTTAAATCTGGTGTTCTCTCTTAAATCCTGTATTCGTTTATATTAAAGGATGATATAGGTGCGAAGATGGAATTTACCGAATTGCAGTTGATAGTGAATAGAGACCAAAACATTGACAACTTAAACAACAAACTAAATCTCTGCCCAAAATAAACCATAGTCTAATAAAACAAAAAGAAAAGAGAGCTCTAAACTGAACCTAGAAAACTTCATGTATTATTTGATGAAACATCGAAACACATGAGGTGAGCATTAAGCCAAAGACAAGCTGGTGGATATCAACTACATGGGCCTGTAGGGTATACCACCCACTGCACAACTGCATTAAAACTACTTCTATTAACAGTAGTGAGCACTTCACACATACCCACAGAAGGAACCACATGTCGAATGGCAGTCGGTATTCCTATACCCACTACTAAATTCCAACCGAAGATAACAATGCAGGAAATGGGGCATGGAGATTACCTTATGCACGGGATGATGAGGAGGTCACATAGTTCATTATGGACGTATGGAACAATGTCCTCCATCAATGGGAAATCAGAGCCAGAACAGAAATACATGATAGCTATCGATGTATGGAGAAATGGCCTCCACCTACTACCACATGGATATCTTGTAACATGGGCTAAATTAGCTTGCATGCAGTTTGTGCATGTCCTCAACGTGGCCAAAAAGTGAATAAGTGGATAAAGTTGGGACTCGAGAGTCCACAAGTCTAATTTATTTTCACAATTTCGATGAACTTTATACTCCACCTAGAGGTGAGGCAAAGTTCCTCAACAACATTTATTTCATAGGCACAACAGGTTCTATATCCACCATGGGTTGCACTTTGTCGATTTCGAGCATCACCAGTAGAACCAGGATAATTTGAATGATTCCCAGCCCCATCAATGCTTGTATAACCATAATTACCATAGGCACTAGTTTAACCAGGATCATTTAAAGAAGCAAAGGGATTTTCAGCACAACCAGTTGAACCAATATCAATTGAATCTGGAGCCTTACCAGGCATAACCAATACTAGTTTCATTCCCGTCATAATAAACCGGATTTCCAGCCTCATTATGACCAAGAATAACTGTAATGCCCCATAGTAACGTTAATTAAAGTTTATTAATTAAAATTTATTAGTAAATACTTTTATTAAACTAAACTTATACCATATTAATGTTAAATTAAAGTTTATTAGTAAATACTTTTGTTAAATTAAACTTATACTATATTAATGA
>LPNX010186536.1:7198-29566 GCA_001517045.1 Pseudotsuga menziesii
GTTTTGAAAATTGTGAAGTAATTGAATATTTTAGAAATATTATAATGCATTGTGATGTATTATTATTTGTACTAGTGAAATAAAATGGACAATTTGTGTTTATGTGTATATATATATATATATATATATAGATAAATAGTTATAGTTGTTTACTTTGCAAAAAATATATGTCATGTAAATGTTAAATTTAAAATATTTATACAAAATATTTCAATACATTGTCTCATTTTATTGCATTCTTCTACATTTTATTGTAAGCCCACAAAATGGTGTTAAAATACGTAAATTGATGCTTCCTTCCCTTACAAAATATTTTAGGGGTATTCCTCTAAAAAGGGTTGTAATCCTCTCGTTGATGGCCTAATCAATATTATAGATGATTTTGAGAATGGATCCCTAAAGAGTGAGGATTCCATGGAAAGGGAGGTATATTTTTCTATTGGTCCTCATCTTCAAGGGGGATTATTATTACAATCTTAGATCTAAAAAATCTATGGAGTTTGAACCGTTGGGAGGGCTAGCTCTAGATTCTATGGGGAGTCAGGAAATTTGGTGGTAGGAATGAAGTCAACTTTCAAATATTCTCAAGAAAAAGCTATTAAAGACATCTAATAGGGAAGTCAAAAATTGATCGCATGGTTCCTTAGAGTGGGACAAGCCATCTAGTGGCTACCCCATGAAAATGCTATCAATTAATGTCAGGGCCCTTAGGGCGAGTTCTTGGCCTTGTAGCTACTATTGAAATTCACTTTTGCAAGAGGAGTACAAGCCTTACAAGTTTTTGACAAATATGGATTAGTTATAATTGCATTACTAGGTCTCTAAGGGTACTTAACACTCAACTAAATCCTCTGGTATAGCAAATACAACAACTTTCATGTTTATTCCCATGCATTCATTATTAACACATTTATAAAGAAGTCAATCAAAATGTAGATAATGTTTCCAAGGAGGGACTCCATATTCAAGAGGACCACTTAGTTATTCAGGAATATGCTACCAGTTTCTTGAGAAGCCGAAGTCTGAGTTCTTTACATGATCTATAAGAATATGGTTTTGATATTCTCACTAAGCTAAGCCTTTTCGAAAATATTTGTCAAATTGTTATTGTATTTTTGTTTAATGATCGACTTTTAGTCACTTAAGGAATTTAGTGGGATGTCAATCCGGAGGGATTGAGAGAGAGAGAGAGGAATAGTATATTGTAAGAAGAAGCAATATAGAAGAAAAAGAGATCTAAGAGAGAAGGGCTCCCGGCTGTGTGAGTGGAGTTTCCCAGAAGATCTCACGGAAAGAAAAAAGGACCAAGAAACAGGCATCCGAGACTCAGAAAAACGAAAGGAAATGGGAAAGGAACAAAGCAGAGATGTTGAAAATGAGAGAGATACAGAAAATGTCAAAGAAGGTAGTTAGATTAAAGCTGGAAAAGGACATGTCTCCTCATGGAAGTGTTACCAATGTGCCTATATCCAGGTAAAGTCAAATTATTGGAATAAAGATCAACTTAAATATATGCTGAAAGACATCTACTTTCCATATATTCGGAATGATGATGGCTTTGATGAGTCTGTTCGGACAAGCTCTCCAGTAGAATTTGAGGAGAATGGTAAAAACCTGACCAAGGTAGCAGGACGTGAGGTCGTTGCAACAAATTTAGCAGCCTATAAATGGTCCACCATTTATTCTCGAGCTTCACTTAAGGAAAGTGTTGACACTATTTTAGAGAAAGCGGCGCAGGACTGTGTCAAAGCTATGGATAAAGAAGTCGCGGGACTCGGGGAGAGATTCGCAAGGAATTTGCAGGAAGCCAAGGAGAAGCTACAGCAAGAGAAGCCAGTTGTCAGTGGCTCGGGGAAGAGCCACAAGTAAGTGTCAGGGGACTGTTGGAGCAAGGCCCCGCAGCTGCAGGAAAAGCTACTATATCGGAACAAGAAAGTCAAAGGAAATAGTACCAGAAGCGGCTGAGAAGAGAGAGCTCAACCACTGCACTTAAGGCAGCGACCGAGAAGAGAGAGCTCAACCACTGCACTTAAGGCAACGGCGAAGACAGGAGGGCTCAGCTACCCTCATAAATGGAAAAGGAGCAACGGGCCGAGGTATTAAAGACAAAGGACAGAAGGGGAGAAATCAAGGAAGCGACGCCCATACCCACGATCAGCGCCGGTAAGCGTGGAAGATAGCAGAAAGCTGTGGTGTGATGGAAAGCGGCAGTTCAAAGTACAGATAGGCCAACTGTCACAGTTAGGGTTTTGGGTTACCGTTGGGAGAGGCCCACAGTTTTGTATCACGGTGAAACCTTCGGGCCACCTATTTAAGCATGTATTTTGTATTGTAAAAGGTTAGACACTGAGGTAGCTAGTCAGTTGGTCTGTTAGCTTGTAGTCAGTTAGACAACTAGACATTGAGGAAGAGTCGAGCTCTGGTTTTGTTATTCAGTCTGTAGTTATCTTATTGTAACCAATAGCTGGCTCCTTGAGCATGAATGTAGCAATCCGCAGGGATTGAGAGAGAGAGAGAGGAAGAGTATATTGTAAGAAGAAGCAATATAGAAGAAAAAGAGATCTAAGAGAGAAGGGCTCTCTGCTGTGTGCGTGGAGTTTCCCAGAAGATCTCGAGCTGCATAATAGGTTGTAGCAGAACTGTGTTTACTCTCTCAAGATATAATATAAAAACCAGTTCCCATGGACGTAGCTTCCTCCTTAGAAGTGAACCACGTAAAATCCACGTGTTGTGCGACTGTTTCGTGTGATTGTGTTGTACTTATTTTCTACATGTTATCTGTTACATGAACTTTGCTTAACAGTTAATGAACATATGTATGCTATCCTTCAGTTTACAGTAACATAGAAGGTTAAATGCAAGTTGAATGTATCAAGTATTCTGTATATGAGTTTATCAGTGCTTGATTCATGACAGTTAGCAGTTACAGTGTTAAGTGGCTTCTGGATATTTAGTTCAGCGAGTTGGGCATAGTTGATGTTAAGTGTGTTAGACTGTAGAAGCTTAAGAGAAGTTGTTTAACAAATTAATGAAGGATAACTGAGCTATTATACCCAGAGAGAAAGCCTTTGGACCTTGAGAGTTGAAGAACATATTGAGTCTCGCCGTAGGAAATATCGCAGTATAGAAAGGCGATATCGCACTGTCGGAGGAGCTGCGGTGTGAGATATCGCAGGTTACGAGTTGAGTAGAAGGGAGAGTTTGCACATCGTCCTGGAAGCTGCGATGCGATAAGAGTCATTTCCATAGCAGAGTCAGCCAGGAGGAAGAAACAACCATTCGCAGAGAGATCCCACTGGTCAATAAGAGTTGAGAGGCACTAGGATGCTACAGAACCTGGTTGAGGAAACTTGATTCTTCAGCCACCCCATCTAAGATCACTTCGGGTGAGACTTCAGGCCGTTTTGCGGTCTGTCGCCGAAAGGGCCAGTGAGCTAGGGGTTTTGTTGGTACATTAAAGTAAACCCGGGTTTTCCCATGAACAATCCAACATATATGTATGTCAATATTTTTTTTGTTTTGTTGCAGGTGTGTTTTAAACATTTTTTATTATTCTTATGTGAATCGAGGAGGAGGCTTTTACTGTTCGCATGTTGTATCATTTCGTTACTTAATACATTAATTCCTTAATACATGCGTTGGTAAGTTTACATGGACACCAATCGCTCTGTGCATTAACTATGAGCATCTAAGCAGCTAGGTACAAACTATGAGTATGGCCTGGAAAGTAGCGAAGTAGCTGGTGAATTCTAAATAAATGCTGGAATAAGCAACTAGCCCACTTTCTCTGTCCTTTTTCTGGGAATAACAAAGACAGGAGTTAATGTGGGATCCCTGGATATCCTTTAGTTGGGGGGAATATGTGCCAGTGTTTATTGAGTTCCTGGGCACTTGAATATTTTGTCCCGATGTATAACAATAAATATATTTGCCAGCTTTTCCATATCAAAGTTTCCTCGGGGAATCGGCATACATTTTTCATCTATTAAATCTTTTTTTTTTGTCATTTATTGAGTTTTTGGGTGCGTTCCATCAAATAAAAGTAACTATCTTTGCTAGATCAGAAGTTTCCTGGGCGTGAATGTATGATATTCCCCTCATTCTGTCAATTAACAGTTATATATTTGCCAGAGAATTTTTCGGGGCTGGTGAATTCAGAATAAATGCTAGAATAAGCAACTAGCCCACCTTCTTTGTCCTTTTTCTGGGAATATCTTATAAAGCTAACTGGATCGAAGTGATAGTTTTCTCTTCTTTAGAAAGCGACTGGCGGGAAGGGAAATCCAGAAAAATCCAAATGGGTTTATTGTAAAAAATGGACAGTAGGATGTTCTTAATTTCAATACAATTAGTACGAAGTCTAAAACTCTCAAAAAAATGCATAGAGAGAGCATGATGTATGATCAACAGAGAAGGGGGAAGAGAATTTTCAAGCAGGAGCTCGAGAAAGTGTAAAAGTCTTTGTTATCTGTGGCTGAGGTACTTTTCTTTCAATTTTAGCTAAATAAGTTCCTAAATAATCTTAACAAATTAGTTTAAGGTAATGAGGATATGAGCTACAACTACTCTTCACACACTGAACTCCTATTGAGTAATAGAAACATACATCATAGAAAACATATACAGTGACAGCATCGACCATAGGTTTGGGCCAAATAATTCGACAACCAATCAATCTGCAAAACCCTGTCATAATATACCCCTCAATATTGTAAGAGTGAGGTCTACTATGATTTGAAACAAAAGGCATGGATTCATCTATCACCATTCAAACACTTGATTTTTTCAATTACTAATTGAAAACCTTCAATCAATGGTTACATATAAGAGCCACAATAGTTGAGAGGGTGCATTGGTTAATGGTACCAGCAATGCGTCACTCTTGAACATTAAAATATCTGAGGATGATGGGCAAGGAAAGTGAGATACCTTCAGTCAAAACTAATATAGAATGAGGCCAAATCGTGGTTCAAGAGTGAGCATAGGAGAGTTGTATTGAAGACAAAAGAAAGCTCTCAAAACCAATAGAATGAGCAATCATGAAAATGTTATATACAATACGGAAAAAAAAGGCAATGGATTGATGAAATCAACCTTTATGGGCTCAAAAAAATGACTATATATGTTTTGTTTTGTGAGGACAAGAACAAGAAAAACACTAGGGCCACAACAACCATGATCAAATCATGAGATGGCAATAAGGAAGCATGTAAAAACTATGGGTATGGATTGATTTTTAGAGAGCAAATAGGGCTTCCCATAGTATGCTTTAGACATACAAACAATCCATGCAACCACCATATTATGCAAAGATAAAGATGATTTCTTCCATGAAGAGATCCTACTTCAATTTGTTGAGCTTGTGGGTTTGCTTTGGATGCGTTATTGCTTCTTGTTGTAGGTACCATTATGCCTTACAAAAATTATTCTAAATTCCCAAACACTACTTCCAATCAAGTTAGTGGTTTCACAATCCAAAATTGGCCATCGTTTCACCTCTTGTCTAGTGAGAAATGAAGAAGATGGAGATGATTTTGAAGAATGAAATAAGCCTATTCACTTCCAACACTCGAGAAAAGATAAAACTTCATCAATTCAGGGGTCAAATGGAGGAGGATGCACTAGTTTTATCATTGATATTTCATGCATACGCATAGGGTTGAGTGATCCTCTTTCCCTAGCTTGAATTTGCAGAAATAATCTTCGGGAAAAATACCAAAATCCTTATCCAACCATGCAGAAGATTTGAACCCTTCAACCTAAATCAATAGTGGAGATAAAGTTCTCCTTTCCATGCATAAACCTTGCTCACTATTTAAGTGGAGTGCACTATTTTTAGGTAATTGCTAATGTTGTTGTGATTACCATATAAGCGCTTGGTTGTTTAATATGACCATATTATAAAATAATACCAAGGATAACAATACATAGACCAAAGCTCCAAGTTGTTTGCACATACATTCTCGTCTTATGTGTTTGCATTACTAACTTGTAATTCTTTTTCTTTATTTTTAATTTACATTCACAAATAGAACTTAAACACAATGCAACCATCCTGTCGAGTCCATCAAAAAACATAACCATGCATACAAAATCATCCATGAGTACATTAATATTAAAACATATACATTAGAGAGTTAACCTTGAGGGAATTCCAGGATCATAGGCCAAGAAATTAAAACAGGTCTACTACCATCACTCATTGAAGCAGACAAAGTTAGATGAATGTAAACCATATCCATATGTACCGTGAAAAGTAATTCCACCAACTAAATTTGAAGTGGATTAAGCACATCAGGGATAATAGAATCCTATGGGGAAAATGTAAGAAAATGGGTCATTTTAATCATTGGGATATCAAGTGCCATTCTCATCCAATCAAATGTCTATCTCAAATTTCTATCTCATCCAATCAAATGTCTTCAAAGTGTGCCAAGTTACTTCCAAGTTCCTGAAAATATGTAATGAAGGTGCCACCTATTAAATCAAAACCCCAATGTATAGAAGTGAATTTACTCATAGGATAGATGCTATATATGTTTATCATTCCTAATTAACTCCTTAAATGATTCACTTGTACCGAGGACCTGAGGTATCACAACTTCGCTTGCATAGATCTCAAGCTACCATGACATGAGGTTGAATCTTGTTAGACAAGGTTGCCAATATGTCAAAATATGGCATAGGAAGATCATTACCTTGTTCTTATCAGAAGAATCAGTGTTTATGACTACTGTAGGTGGCATAATTTGGGTCAAAGTTGATTTCTTCTTCAGATTTTATGTGATGAATCGTGCTCTAGGTGGTAAATATGGTTCAAGAAGCTCTTAATCTTCTCCAAGATGACTCGAATGGAATTTGAAATTTGCTTAAAAAGGGAGTCTTAGTCCTTATATATAGGATATCATAGTTTATTTTTGTAATGTAATTACTTCATATTTTCCATATGGCTCTGAGATCCATCTCTTTAGGATCTATAACAATATGTTTTTCCTATATATATATATGGGAGAAATGTAATACATGGGAGAGGAATAGTCTTCATGACTGTGGTTCAGCTATTGTGAATTGTAAGCAAGCTTTATGCACCGGCATTTGCTGAGTATATATCTGAATGCAGATTTTCCTCTCTGAGCTTTTTTATCAAAATTTCATTTCTTTCCATTCTTTTATGTATATGTGGATGAATTTCAGAGTTCATAGTGTCCATAGTTTATTTGATGACTGAGAGATGCCATTCTTTCGTTGCATTAGTGGATTTAGATGCCACATATAGTTTACTGCTGTAATTGACCATTTGTATATGCTTTTAGTGTATTGAGTTTGTTGATACAATAGTGCTCTCCTTTCCATATCAATTTTACTTCATCTGATCTGTTCAGAGAGGACTTTGTTTGTTGGAATGTGTTCATCATAATCTTGTCTTAGTGAGGCTTAACAATTCATAGATTGATCCACCTTGAAAAATCTTTCATCCAACCAAGTTTAAGTTACCAAACTCATTCCCTTTATAGTGAGGGAAAGACCCTTTGAGTGCTAATAGTATATTTAGAACATTGAAATTTATGAGTTAAGAATCCACATTGCTGATTCAATGCTTATCTTATATAAATTGAAGGTTGGATTAAAAATTTGTTGGGTATGTTTCATTGAACTGTCCTATGAATAACTGATCTACACAACAATTGGATATATCTGAGTCATTCATTTATGTATTGCTGATATATATACTTAAATGTGTTGCTGATATATATACTTAAATGTATTGCTGATATCACATTGCTTGAAAGAGATATAAATATGATTGGTAAATTTGCAACATTAATGCATTCTTGGGAACATCTTCTCTGAAATGTCATTTTGTTATAGCTAAATTACTAAGTTACTAAGGATTTGTGTGTACTTCACAATTCATTGCAGCATTTGCCATGTCTTTTCTTGGAGGACCTTTGTATCACTAAGGCACTGGTCGACTGTCCTAGACACTGATCTCCAATCAAAGCTTAGGCATTACACTAACTTGTATATCAATTAGGCATTACATTTATTTCCCTCGGTGGTCTTGGCACTAGTCTCTTCTATCTAGTGGGTTTTTATGGTGAAATGATCTCCAAGCCTGAATCTTAGAAATGCATAGAATATATTCACATATAGAAATAAACAATTTAACCTTTAAATAAAAGAAAAAAAATGAGGATAAAGAGTATTGTGGTTCTAATAATAGAAGAAACATTCCACAAAAGGTTAAAAACAATATGTAGAACATCGTAATTTACAATGAAACAACCTCTTATATTTTATTGATTGTAGGTACAAATAATATTTGGATCTTAAACGCTCGACTCTCACATAATTTATTGAGAGCCCCATTACTCATGAAAACTCATTACAAAATGATCCTTGGTGAGTTGTTTAATTACTTCATCTAAATTTCTACTTGTTGAGACTGCTATTTTCTCAAATTTCTGCTTTTTCCCTCAAAAATAGAAATGGAGGGGACATTGAGCAAGATTTGGAAACCCAACTATCATTGTAGCTTCGAGTTTGGATGATTGCTCCTCAAGGTCCAATATGCACATGTCTCTTCATTCATTTATTCTCTTTTATTTTTGGCAGGCTATTTGGAAACTGGCATATCTCCTAAGATGCCCATTTGGAAAGACTTCCCAAGCTTACTGAGCACCACTGGGTCATTCCAATGCCTATACCATCATAACAAGAAATAACTAATCAGTTAAGACATCCAATCATCAACACTACCACTTCATATTTTGCTGTCCCATTTATGTCTCAACATCTTGAATATAATATTAACAAAGATGAACATGACAGACAACATAAAAGCATATGCAGGGACAAATTATTTGAAAAAAAAAGAACTTAGGATAATAGTACATATTGAAATTGAGGCCAGTTATAGGTCTGTTATTCTATGTTAAAATCCGCACAGATATGATCGTGTGTTTATGCTGTATAGGTAGCTTAAAAAGGTCTCCAATCTATCCCATACAAGGTTGATGTTGGACGTTGGTTGTAGGGATGTTAAGACATCCAAGGATCACTCTTGATTAATATGATTGCTTTTACAGATGTCACATGATGGACTTTATGACTGTCAGGTTATCTTCATTCAGGCCCTGGGTTATCTTCATTCATGCCCAGATTTCAAGCTTCCAAAACTGCTGGTTTGTGGGATGATATTAATTGCTTTCATTATATCAACGTGTTATAGGACTATATGGCATTATTCTCAAGGTTACTTCATTGATCATTATTCATGAATGGAGGCACAAGATTGCTGCAATAGACAAGCCTTATTGCTATAGAAACACCTTACCAAATATTTCACAAATCTGCCACAACCTTGTCTCACATATTGATTATTAGCTTAACTTTATTGAAGGTATATTGCTGCCAGGAAGGTGCCCTAAATGCTTCCATTCAACTCTGATTATGCGTTCTTGAAGAATGTAGACAATTGTTGTTTGAATGGAAGCCATTGCTGCTTCTTGGTACAGTCATTCCAGCCCTAAAAATTGTCATATATTGCTGGTGTAATCCTAGAAATTTACACAAATCACCGCCCAAAACCCTTCAGTGGCTGAGACAAAAGCCATTTATGGTATCTAAAAATGTTTCATACCTCCAGAAAGCACCAAGAGTATTTACGTTCAAATAATGTTAAGGATGGATGGACACAAGTCCATATACTGGTCAAAATAAAATGATACTACATATTTTTTTCATATATTTCCTTGCAATATTTAAATGTTAATCATGTATTAAACCAAATTGAATAGAAAACTAAAAACACACACATACATAGGAAATTGAAAAAAACATATACTCAAAGTGTATAAACACTTCATCTTTTTGGAATAAAGTATAGGTACAATATAGTCATAAATGGACTACTATAGTTTCTTGAATAGTAACACCGAAAGAAATACTGGAGATTGCAAAACAAAAGGTCCATTACATTTGGGGAATGCCTCTTATACTGTGGATTATTTATCCATTTTATATTTCTAAATCACAAATATCTAGCCTTCCCTAATTTCAATGGTAGAAGGTCTGACATAGTCTTTGCAACACACAGTATGTTCTTGTCGCTTCCCCACCTACAAAATACAATAAAAGAAATTACAATTATTCTCTGTAAAAAAGGTTTCACATGCCAATGATTTGGTATACTTGGGTCTTCATATTAAAATCATGATATTCATCTTTACATTCTCACCATTTTACCATTCTGTACAAATACAAAATGGTCAAAACTGTCTTAAACTATTGTCTTAAATTTAAGACAATAGTTTAAAACACCCACTTAAAGCCAATACTTAAGAAAATACACAAACTCGTTGTTGTCTTAATTTGAGACAATTTACACAAATATTGTCTCAAATATTGTCTTAATAACCCCCTCTATGTAATAGTGATAGAACACAACTATTTATGATAGGGCACGGTGGAATCAAACCACCAATCTTCTGCATTATATAGTGCAGATGCTCTACCTTTGAGCTAGCACCCTCCAACTTCATATACAAGAGGAATATTTCTATTTTCAAGAGTTTTTTTAAGCAACGAACAGAAGAAGCATCGATAAGTAACACAACTACTAATTGGATAAAGACATTAAGAGAATAATGTAAAATTTACTCAACAAAATCATTTAAGTTACCAAATGCTCAAAAGGGAATAAAATCCACGAAAAAGACATGACAAATTTTAACTCAAAGAAATATATACTACATACCTCACAATTTTCTGGTAGCTCATAAGGATCATCAATACCAGTGAAGCTTGTAGCCTTAAAAAACCATCAATATTCTAAAAACAAAATTGCAGGACTGTTATGTATTTTGATTTAAATCAATCACATCACCCACATTCATCAGAGAAATTAGGGGCCTAGTTCTTATAATATTATGCCAATTAGCATCAACAAAGAGACCAAAACCATGGATATGAAAGGGGAAACGAGCATCAATGGAGAGACCAAAACCAGAAGGGGAAAATGGAAATGTAATTCAAAGGGGAAATTGTTTTAGAAACGTGAATTTTACTCAGAACGCCCAACTTGTCAACTACATCACCTACTTGTCTTCCATTTCCTCACACTTACATAGCCCCCAAATTATGTATCTCTGCTCCACATGCCCAAACCCTATTTATCATTTCCCAGCATTTACCTTTTCTCCCCTGCCCGTGACTACCTTTTCGTAGCATTTGTTATTAACTTTTGTCGGAATTAACTTTTGGTCAAAATATTAATTAAAAATAAAATAAAACCAAGGAAAAAAATTTAAAACTAAATGATAATTTTGTCTTAAACAATGTCTGAAAACGCCCCACCGTGTAGTAGTGTATGTTTGTTGAACAGTTTTTGTATAGCTTGGTGCTTTCTAGTTCTGTTTGATTGATATCTAGATTGGAAAGTTGTATTTTGATCTTAGAAAGGACAGTGAAGATAAACGTGATGAACATAGAGTTAGGATTGTCTATAGCATTGATATAGACAATGTAACTTTCAGGAAATTTCTGATGTAACTTTCATTAAACTTGAATAGCAAAACATTTTTTAGTGTGAAAAAAAAACCATTCTCCTGATCATGAACATCATCGCTTTTAATCAGCATTAGTTATTAAAAACTCATTAGACATGCAAAGATGTGTATTGAATGGCATGACATTTGATTACCTATTATAATGGGAATTTCTGCATAGGGTTTAGGAAAGGGATATAGCCTTCCTCTCTTAGGAAGGATCACTATAGCTCCATGCACAGTAGCTCGGAGCCATGAGAAATGAGCATGCCATCACAAGGTTCCTTCTTGTCCCTTAACGTTGAATCTGTGTGTATAACGTCCACCCGGTTGAATCGGACATTGTGTAACATATGTAGGTCCACCGGCTCACACTGTATGCAACTGCTTCACTCCATGCTTGATATCATAGTTGAAGGATGGAGGCAGAGATATAAAACACAAAGATTATGCAAAAGGAGGTGTAGCTCTGCTTTCTTTATTGATAAATAAGGATCCTGAAAAGTATGGAGGCAAAGATCTAAAACACAAATATTATGCAAAAAAATCCTGTGGCTTTGCTATCTTTATTGATAAATAAATAAAGAATATTTACTTGATGCAATTACAATGAATACACTTTCTATAAGCTAAAACCTAGGCTCGTTCATGCATACTAAACTCAAACTCAACGGCTAATAATAGAACTGAGCTTTTAACTAAGGGTCAACGGGAGTTAATTATATTTTGTAGCCACAATTAAACTCAACTCTTATCTTCAAACCCATCTATAATATCATCAGTCTATCTATAACAACAACATGTGTAATGTTAACAATGATCTTGATTATGGTTGCAGAGACATACCAGTGAAGAGTGGCATTGTACTAGGCTTTATTATAAGCTTTAACAATAACAGTGTCCCCATCATAGACATGAATAGTTGGACCTGGTAGCTGTCCATTGATAGTGACAATTGTATGTTTCTTGCACAACCTGGTAAAGGTCTTCCTTTCAATTTGTTGAGGCATTCAAACAATCAAATAGTAATGATATCCACTACTTGAGCTTACAAGATCTATTATTCTAGTTTATGAGCAGGAAAAAATAAAACTTATTAATAGCTGAGAGTAAGAAAACTTACAACAAAGGTATAATGGTGGATTTCTGCATTTAAAAGAGCAGCCAAATAAGCAACAAATGAGAGTTGAAAAACAAGCCCAACTGAACATAGACGTACTGATTGCAATGACATTGTTCCAGGAACTAGATATCTTGTAAGCATATATGTTACTACTTGCAAATCCTGAAAGAGGTATCTAACAAATATCATTCATTCACAGTGTCAGCATTGAAATGGATGAGAAAATCAGTAATGAATATAAGGTTTACACACAGGATCACAACTGGTGTGTGTTGATGGTAACCAGACCATATATATAAGACTAACAAGTGTGAGAGCGAGTTGTGAATCTTTGGAAAATGGCATAACAGAGGTGCCATCGTTGTGGCAAATAGCTGTAGGGCCTTTTGGTATCTTAATTTTCAACCCAACCATGATAGTCTAGACAAGTAATTCATAATATCATACGGCACTAGTTGGCATTTGCATTATTCCTAATATACTTTTTTTTTCCATACATGCTATGGCATCTCATGTGCTTCAAATGCGTTTTGACCATTGAGTTTATCACCCTCCAAATAAAATAATATCAATGCTTTTGTTTAAATTAGACACTTAACACGGATAACTCTATTTCAACGTCTAAAAGTACCAAAAAATTGCACACAACAATGAATTTTAGGTCTAACAATTGTGATTATTTTTCTCTCTCCAAGTATACATGATGAAAGTGCAGAATTGCATGAGCCAACCATCTCATGAATAACTATGAAAAATGAAGGTTTCACAAATAAATCAAATTATTAATAATCAACCCTTAATCTTTAAAACACCATGTTAGAGAAACCATACACTAGCACCCCAAACTATGGCAACACTTTCACAAAGATAAAGACACCTTCAAACACAACAGTAGTAACCTCAAGGAAGGCTAAAAGGAAACAAAGGCATCCTCTAAATAGACCTAGAAGGACATGGTTTGCTAAGGTGGACTAGACAATGGTCATGGTATCTCCAACAAGCTCAACAAAGTCACAGTAAGTACCAGCACATTCACACCCTATAGTTTAGACCTCAAGACACTAACAGGTGGACACCAGCAAGTAAACAAACCACTGAATAGACCTCATAATAGTCACAGCCCATCCCTAGAGATCACGGCCTAGATCTATCAGTCTCAAGTAGTCACAAGTTCACAACCTAGATCTTGCAATGAGTAAATAACTATTTACCCCCAGTAAACATCTTTCAACCTATGGTCCATATTGAAAATGCATACATGTTTTGATTTGTTACTTTTCTAACCTAGGGTCACTAGATGAACTTTTAGTTGTTTAGTTATGGATTGTTGTCCCACAATGAATAATAACACACTCATTGATTAGTTAAAGTCCACAACATAATAAAAAATAAATATCTCATCTAAAAGGCCATACATAGCAGCTATCCAACCAAATCAACATCCAACCAAGAGGACAAACCTATCCTATAAGATATGCAGTCAAACTTCCAAGATCAGATAAGAAGTTATGTAATTTTTGGATGTCTTAGAAGTAACCATTTCCTTTACATACACAATTTAGAGGAAAACAAATCATCCAATAATATTTTCTTCTTTTATTATTTGCCTTAATACGATTTTTGGTGATATATGGGATTAATGAAAGTGCAATAAGATTATACATACTCAAAAAGCTAAAAGGGTATTCTTTGAGAAATTATAATCCAATCTACTTGTTTAATTGGCACTAACAAAATCATCTAAGTTATGCAAGTAATTGTCCTAGGACAAAAAGCAAGGCTAATGATAACAAAATAATTTAGATGCAAAAGATAGAAAGAAAGAATTCCCCTTAAAAAATCATACATCATGATATATGACTGTGTGAAGTTAATAATGGCATGCATACTAGGTTCGATTTATGTTAATTCAAACACTTCACTTACCCTTCAACACAAAGAATAATCTTCATGACAAAATTTAGAAGCCAAAAATACAATCAAGAGATCATCCCATGCTTCCCAAGGAATTAAAAAAATTTCTACAGTTTCTTCAAAGATGAAAGTACGTAGCAAATCAAACTTATCGCACTTGATATTTAAGATGAAAGTAAGTAGCAAATCAACCTTACCGCACTAGGTATTTAGAGAGTCCAACAATGAATTTATTCAACTATAGATATACATAAACTTGCACATATAATATTAATACTCTCAAAATATTAATCAGGCCACTTTACCTTATAGAATACATTTAAAGCAACACACAAACTAGAGGGGTAAAAGATGAAATGAACTTGTTTTCTCCATCTTCTATTTGTTGAAGAACCTAGTCATACAAAATTGAAATTAATACGTATTATCTAAGTTTTGTCTGTTTACATACTTGTGAATGAAGAAGACATTGTTTCAAATCTACTGACCTTCATTTTTTCTTGAATGTAACTATGAAACATGTAAGATGGATTATGCATTAGAAGTGTTGAAAGAATGAAAGAACATGGGTTTATTGCATATTACAAATGTCATAACACGATGGAAGACACTTTAACACTTTTCAATGGAGTGATCAAATGAATCCTAATCCTTTTATGTTTGTTTATGCAAGACATGGATAAACCCACAAGGTTTTTTAGTTTATAGTCGTTATAGCCATGAGCCTCGCACAATCACTTTTAGCACTTCATAGATCAACTATAGAAATAAGGAAAACCCCATTACCACCTAAGTTGTAATTAGTGGTTTTTTATCAAGTGAGCCTGGTGAACCAGACAAGGATAACTTGTTTGGACTTCAGAAGACCTTCAGTCTTACTTCTGGGAAGCTTTGTTGTACTATATCACATGTTCATACCCCATGGGGGAATTGTAATAAATGTTCTAGCATGATAGTGTCTGTAAAAGAATCGGTCTCTTAGAATTTATTTGTCAATCCGATCAGCCCAGGGTGTTTTTTCCCTTGGTTATTATTGGTTGTTGAATAAACGACTGATAGTTTTTGAGTCTTTTACTCCATACCTCCAAAGTTGGGGTGGTTGGCGTGTCATTTAGGCCTATTGAGGTTATTAGAGTCTATATGTCAATTTATAAACATGCTAGACATCATGGTCGAGTCATATGAACATGTCTAAGTCCCCCTAGGGGTTTTCAACTTTTTTAATTTTTTTTATTTTTTCAGTGTTTTTTATTAAAATTTATTTTTTCCAAAACTTAGGCTATTTTTTAATAGTTTAATTGGAAAAATTGATTTTGTAATAAAAGTGGGCCAAATAATCAGTTCCAGTCATGTAGGTGCTCATTTTCAAGCTAAGAGCACCATGTAAACCCATGGACTCACTTTTTCCTAGTTTTGAGTGATTTTCCATCACTCAGGTAAGAAAGCCCCAAAAATCAATTATTGATTATTTTAATTAATAAATTGATGAATAATGGAGCAAATCCAGAATCATAGATCAGTGGATTCTTAGCCGATTTGATTGAAATCAGTCAGATCTGAACCAGATTGACTGGATATGACAAATCCTTGACTAAAGGAGGTGATCAAATTAGATGCAGAGTTGATCTTTAGCATCCTTTATGGGGAATTTCACCCTCCCTCTCTCCTCGACATGTTTTGGCTCATCTGGATGAGTTTTGGTGGATGCTTCAGTCAACCGTTTGAGGTGTCAGTCAGATCAGCTCTCTGATTGACAATTGCACTCAGTGAGACTTAGATCTGGCTCAGTTAGACATAGATATGCATTGAATGGCTCTCCATTAGCTGATTTGTTCTATCTCCTTGGGATTTGTGCCCCCCTGGGCTGGATCTCCTAGTTTTTGTATATATCCAAGCATAAGCCTCCTCTTCCAAGAGTTAGAACTGGGATTGAGGTGCTGCTGCTATTGTACTGTTGTTATTGTTCATTTGAAATAAAAAGAATCTTTGGAGGCAAGACGGTGTTGTGCCATTGTATGTGTGGATGATCATTGCCATTTTTTTACTGAGGTAACCTGTATCTCTATTCATAATTTGCTAATTTCTTGTGGATTCGTTGTTAAGATTGATAATAAGCTTATTATAATCGTGATAGGAAAGGTGCTTTTCAATAAGTTTATTGGTTATCTGTTTCCTTTGATGCATGTTTAGAGATCTAGATTCAACATGTTCTATAAGCTTATATGCATGTTATTCTGAATCGCTGTGTATGTACTAATCAAATCTCACAAGTTTTTCGGCAAGTTTTTTGATAAAAGCTGAGCTACAGGTTCCTAGATTGGAGAGGATGCTGATCTAGTTTGCTTTTTCACTCTTTCCAAAATCTTCCAAAAGAATAGTGCCTCGACATTAAACCTGAAAGCTCCACTGTGGATCTTCAAGGCTACCAACATTTCTCTCCTCCTCTTCCTCCCTCAAAATCAACTCTTTTACCCGATTACTCTGTTCATAGCTTTGATATTGTTTAGATCTATCATCTTAAAAGTAAATTTAACATAGATCTATATTTTCAAATCCCATAGTTTAGATTTTGCTCTTAAAAGGTTTCATAAGCATTCTAGATCTAGCTTTAGGGAAATCGTCATTTTTTGCATGTAATTTTAAAGAAAATTTGTAGCTTGCATGCATTAGATTTCGGTTTGCTGTTATAAAGATAAATCTAGCAATCAGTGCACATCATATTGGATGCCTAAAAGGCAAGCCAAGATCCCAAGTAAAGCTTGCTTTCCTTGGTTCCTTTTTTACCTTTTTTTAAGTAGTTTTTACTTAGCATTTTTTGGTTAAAAGTAAGCTGACCCAAAGGTACTTTCAAAGTGCATTTGGGCATCTTTCAGTCTAAAAAGATTGCTGGATTTTAGAAGGCATAACATAAAAGAGAAGGAGACTCTGCCAAATTTCCAACTCTTGGACGAATTGGAGCTTCACAGAAGCTTCCCCCACCACCTTGTTTAATTCTAGCTTGTTACAAGCTTGTTGTAAGCCTTTGGATCCTAGATAACAAGGACCAAAGTGCATCAATTTTAATTTGCTGATGTTGTAAATAATTGCTAATAAAAATAAAAGGTCCTTTCGAATAGGTTCTTTCGAGCCTATTCACCACACCCCCTGGGGGGATTTGCGTCAGTGTCAATTTTTTACTTTTTTTTCATATCTTTTCAAACTAGTGTAGCTCTAATCTACAGGGTAGTATATTTTGATACATTATCAATTTCATATTCCATATTTGATATTTCAAAGTAATCTTGATACTTACTCCACGACTTCTCGATTGACTCGAAAGGGGAAAGAGATGCGTGGTAAGACTAATTAGAAAACTAGAATTGTGTTTTTGTGTTTTCCTTTTCATCATTTGTTTCTTCAGCTTTATAAAATTAACCCCTCCTTGATTCCCCGATTGAGATCCACTTGGATCGAAAGAGGTTCTTGGAGGGTTTTCTTTTTAACAAGAACACCCTTTTTAAAATTTACTAAAATTTTCAAGACTCCGGTGTGTATGCTCTGCACTTGGCTGCGGTTCGTCCCATCAGTCAAGCTATATCAAAAGCATTTGAGTGACTAGAATAATTAGGAATCACTCTCCCAAATTTACAAATTATCAGGTGAAAATCCACCACCTAGATCAAACCATTACGGTGGCAAAATACCCAAAGGAAGCGGGAACTTCTGAAAAGTGACCTCGAGGCGCCGATCTCTGTCACACCCTAACGGTTATGAAAAATAACCCCAGAGACTCCATTCAGTCCACATATTCCTTGTGGGTAGCCATGAAGGTTTAGTTTTGGACATACTCCAAGTACTCTCGGGTATATCTGGAGTCCACCCCTTCACCTGATTTTAATCAACTCACACCTCACATTAACTTAAAACGTACCAAGAGGCAATTGCAAAACATTCACTCCAAGCACATGCAAGTACATTGATTTTATTTTGACTCCATTCTAAGGCACTGGTTATTTTCTTGCTATATATATATTATATATATATTGGTGTCTCAGCATTGTGCTTTCGTGCGCTCATTTTTGTATCTTGTCATCTTTGATTGTTTATAGTTAAATTCCAAACTCCTAAGTAACTCATTCAATTTAACATCACCGTACTAAGTAATTTAGCCTTAATAACTTAATAGGGTCTACCCCCCTTGGCTTCATTAGGAGTTGAACCTAAACGGAGGAGTCAAGAACAAGGTGATAGCCTTGACTTGAGACTTGCCCCCAAGGACACACCGAGTGGCTTGAAGATTTCTACCACGTGACCCAGGTGTGTGAAAGGCGGCAACCATTTTTGGCGCCATTGCCGAGGATAAATCTTTTTATTCCCGAATACGACTTAGCTTAACTTTTTTCTAAACAACTAAAAAGATAAAAACTTTTGATTGATCTAGTCTTTAAAAAACATAAAAATTAAAACTTGATCCATCTGGCGACTCCACTGTCTAACATCCCTTCAAGAATTTCTACCCGAAGAAATCGCTGACAATTATTCAATCCTCTCCCTAATACCGAAAGGTTTATTAGGGAAAGATTGAATAGGCAGACTTCCCGTAGAAACCTTGAAAATTTAGGAGACCAATCCCTCTCAGATATCCATCACATATTTGTAGAGAGTTATGTTCACCAATCTCAAGAAATGACGAAATTATTCAAAGCCCTTGACTTTTCTCAGATAGCAGGTGCTCCCCATGTCATTCCAAAAGATGCTATCAAGAGGCTCCCCACATTTCAAGGAAATAATGCCATCACTACCAAGTCTCACCTTCAAAAGTTTGAAAAGCACCTAGTCAGTTATTGCAATGATGTTGCCCATGACCATGACGATGTCAAAATGAAGCTCTTTGCTTTATCCTTAGAAGATGATGCTGAAGAATGGTACTTCGACCTAGGTGATGATTCATATAAAACTCTTAGTGAATTCCTAGAGGGTTTTAAGAAGAAATGGGGAGAAAAGAAAGAACCAAGACATCTGCTTGCTGCCCTTCATAACATAAAGAAAATGGAGAATGAAACCATGGATGAATTTAACACTAAGTTTAGGCGTGTGGTTGTGGACCTGCCTAACGAAATCAAGCCAAAGGATGCCTCCATCCTCATATATTACATAGAAGCTTTCACTGGTGATTTGAGGTACCAGTTAAGAGACAAAGAGCCGACCAATCTAAAAAATGCTCAGGAATTGGCCGAGAAAATAGAAAAGAATATGCAGTCTTCAGGAAAATCCAACATTCCAGGTTACGCTAGGGGAAACACTTCATACAATGAAAAAAAGGGAAAAGAATTTGAATCAGAAGAAAAGGGAGCCTCTAAATATCCCATGGAAAAGGTAACAAACATGATAAAAGACTTGGTTACTAGTCAAAACCAACTTATGGTAGATCAATTTGCACAATTGAATCTTATGCATAGTAGAATAATCACAATGGAAAGAAATAATGGATCTAGGAACTTTCAGCCTAGGCTGAATCAGATATATCAAAAGAATTTTCCTCAGCAAGAGCCTAGGATTCCAAACCAGTTAGACCCAGCTAACATGGTAGAAGAAGTAATTCCATGGTGTAGACCTTGTGAACAATTCCACCAAGAAAGCACTTGTTATGTTGCAAATCAAGTCATGGAACATGGACTTCCCGAGGTCAGTAACCAGGAAACAACTTCAAGCGAGCCTGATCATATATACATGGTAAGCCAGGCCTACCCTTTGTCACCATCTAAACAGTACAAGCCTGAGGATGAAACCATTGTAGAATCTTATAGTGAAACTTATGATGAAAACTGTAATATACATGATGGGACTCCTATGTGTTCTCCATATAATGATGACAGTTTGGAAGGTTTACTACCTTGTGAACTTTTCTCTAAAGAAGATGAGTATGAAAATGAGGACAAGTATAGCTTGGAGCATGATACAAGTGACGAAGACTCCCTTATCCTCGACAAAGATGTTGATGAGGAGTCATGGACATTCATGGAAAATCTAGTCTATGACTTGAATAAAGAGGAAAATAATGAACTAGAAACTTTTGATGGTTTTGTTGATTTTTCTGTCTATGGCATATATAAAGGAGAGAGCATGGACCATGTGGCCTTGGGAAACTTTGATATGAAAAAGGAGCATGCAGTTTATCCACATGATCAGTCTGAGACATATATCAATATCGGTAATGAAGACAAAGAGAACTTGATATCGAACCTGATATCAACAATGGGGAATCCATCACATCTAACATAGATGATGGTGATGACTATTAGGATTTTTGTGGATATCTTATTAAGAATCCTATCTATGCTATATCCAGTAAAAGGAGTGTCTATTTAGAAATTTGTGGAAGTCCAATCTACTATACTTCCATAGAGGGAAGCATGGATCTGGAGACCTTGGAAAATCCTAGTATGGAAAAGCAGCATTCAAAACTCTTATATGATCATTCAGAGTCATATCATGCAGAGCCACACAAAGGTATCAATAATGAATACATGGAGAAGCAGTGTTGTGAAAAGACAGATGTGATGCAGTTAGTAGAATATCAGTCTCAACTATCATCTTCACATATAGAGTTTCCTCATGATTTGGAGCCGCTTGGGGCTTATACAGTGAATTATCATCCGGTAAGCCTTGATGATCAATATGATGGTGTAGTCATTCTGCCTCGTCATTCTGATTTGTACATCAACTATGTCCAGTCATGGATAGAAGTAGCCTGCGCAAGCACTTACCAGTTTGGGAGGAAGTTTGACGACATTATTCATGCCTATGATTTCCCATTCATCCCGCCCCTTCCAGATCATCACGCAGGTTTGCATTTTCTGAATAAAGTATCCTTACTTTGGCTGGTAACCAAAGACAAGGAAGTTTTTTTTATGTTAATAAAATGATTAGGTGGTTACATTGGATTTCTGATTACACTTAACCCATTTTATATCATGCTTAGAGTAGGAAAATAAGCTCCTTGAAAAAGAACATTTACTTTCCACATTTTTTGTTTTGTACATAGCTATAATCAAACATTTTTTTCATTAGTTGGTTGCATTTATTTTGTTTAAATAAATCAGCTTAATGGTTCATTTGGTTTTTTATGTAAAGCTTGTGCTACTGAGGTTTTCTTGTCAAGTTGAGATGTTTTTACAGGGTGTATAAACTAGATATTCCGGTGTTCTCGTATCCTCTCCTTTCCCTATGACCAGATCGAGCACATATCCCGCAGTTGGAGCCAGAATGTTACCACCTAAGTTGTACTTAGTGGTTTTTTATCAAGTGAGCCTGGTGAACCAGACAAGGATAACTTGTTTGGACTTCAGAAGACCTTCAGTCTTACTTCTGGGAAGCTTTGTTGTACTGTATCACATGTTCATACCCCATGGGGGAATTGTAATAAATGTTCTATCATGATAGTGTCTGTAAAAGACTCGGTCTCTTAGACTTTATTTGTCAATCCGATCAGCCCAGAATGTTTTTTCCCTTGGTTATTATTGGTTGTTGAATAAACGACTGATAATTTTTGAGTTTTTCACTCCATACCTCCAAAGTTGGGGTGGTTGGCTTGGCATTTAGGCCTATTGAGGTTATTAGAGTCTATGTGTCAATGTATAAACATGCTAGACATCATGGTCGAGTCATATGAACATGTCTAAGTCCCCCTCAGGTTTTTCAACTTGTTGTGCCCCTACCCAACAGCCTTTAAAAAACATTATTTCATCAAACAAAATTGTATTTTGTTTTGATGAAATGTTTGAATTTCATATAGCAAACTTA
>LPNX010186568.1:4172-36710 GCA_001517045.1 Pseudotsuga menziesii
ATGGTGATGATGAAGGTGATGATGGTGAAGATGATGGGGATGAAGATGAACATGATGAAGATGATAATGATGATCATGGCGATGTTGATGATGATGATGATGGTGATGTTGACGATGAGGAAGGTGATGATGATGAGGAAGAGGATGGTGATGACGATGATGTTCATGATGATGATGACGACGATGGTGATGATGATGTTCATGATGTTGATGAAGGTGATGATGATGATGAGGATGATGATGTTCATGATGTTGATGGTGATGATGATGATGATGATGTTCATGATGTTGATGGTGATGATGATGATGATGTTCATGATGTTGATGATGTTGATGATGAGGATGATGTTGATGATGATGATGATGGCGGCAATGGTGGCAATGGTGATGATGATGATGATGATGATAACGATGAAGATGATGAAGATGAAGAAGATGAAGATGATGTTGATGGTGATGGTGATGGTGATGGTGATGATGATGATGATGTTCATGATGTTGATGGCGATGATGATGACTTAGATCCAATATCCAAGAGTGGAGGACTTAGATCGTAAGAGTTTGGAGGATAATGGTCCATGCAAGGGCGTGATAGCATGAAAATTATTTTTAGTCACTAACTAGAATGTCATTAAGAGGTCATGTGTGATGGTTTGAGGAATTTTTACTATCAATGATATGTTTACAAACCTCTTGTAGGGATTAAAGAAATTGTTTCCTCCTGTGACCAGGTCTATAGCTTAAAGAACCATGCTTGATGCTTAGAACATCCAATTATGATATAACAAAGGCTTTGGTCATAAGTTGTAAGACCTATTCCTCTAGGACTCATGTCTCATGCACAATGTCCTAAAAATCAATGAAGACCTTAAATTGAGGGAAATTTAATTGAACCTATGATTGCTACTTGGGAATAACTCAAATGATTCTAGTGAGCATTCTTAGGAGTAGGATCCAAGGACTATAGTGAGAATTATTAGGAGTAGGAACCAAGGACTTATGCATTAATAGTTCATGGTAAGGATCATGGTTCATGAAAGGGCACCCATAACATCATTACTATTTCTATAAGGCATTAACTAGCCTTACCATTAAGAGGTCATGTGTGTAGTTGTTTAAAAAAAAATGATGATCATTTGATGCTTACAACCTTCATATAGGGCCAAAGGCAACTATTTCCTCCGGTGGTCATGTCTACAACATAGAGAACCACACCTATTGCTTAATACGTCCAATAAGGATATAACTCCGAGTTTTACATCATCTATACAAAGGGTAGGCCTTGTGGTCTAGGCCATGCTTTATGACCAAATACTAGAGACAAAGGCCCTAAGACCCATTCCTCTATGAATCATGTATCATGCACATGCTCTTAAAAACCAATTTCAAATAAATTTTTATATTATTTGTCTCGGGCCTACAGTTGATTAATTGTCTCTATGGTTCATATAGGTTTGTTTAGTTGGTGTTTTATCGATTTTTTTCAATCCTCCATGAATTCATGGAGGATTGAAAAAAATCGGGCAGCATTTTGGCTTGCCCGAGACACATTTCAAAAATAAACCGATAGCATAAACCCTACCGGTTGACATAATTTATATATATATATAACAAATTAACAAAAAAATTCAATTTAACTACAAATTTTCAAAAATCCGGCAGCATTTCTGCTTGCCGGTACACATTTTAAACATGAAAATTATAAAAACATAAATTTAAATTATAAAAACATACATTTAAATTGAAAAATTTAAAACAAATTTTATAAATTTATAAAAACATACATTTAAAACAAATTTTATAAATTTATAAAAAAAAAATTTAAATTTCATTTAAATTGAAAAACAATTTAAATTCTTACCTCTTTGCTCCGACATTGTGACGAGGCTAGGTTGCTTTGCGGCGACGGTCGCTATCCCTCGGTCATGCTTGCTGTTCCTCGGTCGAGCTCACTGTTCCTCGGTCGAGCGATTGAAAATGACGGCCGGGGGGACCTGCGGCCCCTTTTTATAATTTTTTTGAAAAAGGTACCTCGGTCGAGGTATGTACCTCGACCGAGGTCCATAACTTGGTCGAGGTATTTATTAACCCTCGGTCGAGGTTTTAGTACCTCGACCGAGGGTTAATAAATACCTCGACCGAGGGCTTAAACATACCTCGGTCGAGGGCTTGATAAAACCTCGGTCGAGGGTTTAACAAGCCCTCGACCGAGGTACGTTTTTTTGTTTTTGACAAGATGCGCTTGCCAAAAAGTGTTACCCAGGTCCGTGGATTCACCCTGACATTCAATTCCATTTGGTGTGGTCAAGCTACAAAAGTATGTTGTTTTATGCCAACCCTCAGTGCAAAAGTAGAGGGCATGCTGAATGGAAAATATGACCATATTTATACAAATTCACCTGCCAATGAATATCATGCATATGAAGCTGCATGGAATGGTTAAAATGATCTTAAATAACATGTTACACTCAAATATATAAAATACAACCATAGTTATACAAATTCACCCACCAATAACGTCAATCATCTAGCAGATATAACTTCTAACGTTGTCATCAAATGATGAATCATCAACTACAATATCAAAATTCAAATTGTACATATAACATTTTCCATCAGCATACTCTAACAGATGACGTCAAACACAAAATGAAACAGAGCATTATATTCAGTACCAAAGAGTTGGGAGATGAATCAACAATTCAAACTTCAAAGGTAGGTTCAAACTTCAAACTGACCATCAAAAACATACCTAACAAGTGCCCAAAACTGACCATCAAGAACAGTTTCCTCCACATCCTGAAATTCATGTCTATCAAATGCAGATGCAGCCGTCTTTCAAACCCTGCCATGAATACTTGAGACGATATACTATCCAATGCCTCTTTACCTTCAAAAGGGTACCTAAAGGTGAGGTAGTAGCTACCAAATCTGGTCTTTGTAATCTTAAGTAGCACAACCCTAGAGTGATTGCAAAAAATGTGGTAGGCCATGTTATGATTTGTAATAAATTTATCATTTTCTTCCCTCTTGTACAATGTGTTATCCCCATTTTGCATGGGTCTTCACTTGTGTTTTCACGGGATGACAATTCGATGGAGGCTTATATTTTCCAAGATACGAACAACAAAACGATAAGACCCTCCTAGATCTGCTTACTGTAGAATTTGAGAGTGTTATTGTTGAAGGTTTTTCTACAGTGGCCTCAAAGAGATATAGCAGAAATCAAAATCTGGTACTTTTGGTACTTTTTGACAGCATGCGAGTTAATCAAAGTTAGGCCTATTTTTTACTCAAAGGGATGTCATTCCAAGCCAGGCCTTTCTTTTTAGTACATTCTCACTAGGGGTTAAATTTGACGGGCACCCTTGCCCATCAGTGTAATTTTTTTTACGGTTTTGTTAAAAAACTTGCCTTGCATATAACGTTTAATTTATTTCACTACCCTTCTATTAAAACATTTAATAAATTTGTTTACCCTTCTATTAAAATTTATTCTTAATAGGAAAAAACAATCAACTTTAGATTTTCAATATTTTCCAACCAACTATAAACTTTGTGTCATCAACCAACTTTTCAATATTTTCTACCTAAGAATTCAGAAATGGACAAATAGAAAGTAAAATAAATAAACATGTTAAACTGGTTCTGTTTATTAGTATTTTTAAATATAAACACAAAATTAATCCAAAAATTTGACATTGGCAATAACTATAAGTGGGAGATAACCAGAAGTGTCAAAGCATCAGTTTGGGCCCCTACTGCAGACAGAATGGTAGCTATGAGAGAAAGAGCGAATTTGGTTGTGGGAAAAAGGGCAGAGTAAGTCATTGCAAAGACAATTTATGAAGCTAAAGAAGGTGAGTTAACAAGTAAAAACATCTATTAGTAGATTCTGTGCAATAGTGAGTGCTACTAATAAAATAAGAGCGAAAATTATGCGGTCGTAGCTTAAATGGAGTTGTGGTCGAGATAGAAACTAAGCCTTAACCTCCTTTTTTATTGTTGTGGGGTCATCACATGAATGTTGTGAGTGTAGTGGTGGACGTTTTAGTTACTGCATTATCAGAGCCCAATTTATGGGCAAAATACAGGGGAGTTTTTTTATTTTATTGATAGTCTCGACTCTCTACTATTGGTTAACTCAATTGATTTACCTATACATTGGACTCCCCATCCAACTATCTTGTTAAATCACATTTCCATTCCTCCTATGGCAAACACGATTTAGTTTTAAAAGATTGGTTGTCTTTCCAACCTAGGCACCAGACTTCTCCCTTAAACCAAACTAAATCAATTTAAACCCTATCTCTTGCAGGACTAAATTTCATCCCTCCTGTGCAAAATACCATTCATTTAAAAAAGAATTTCTTGGCATTACAACCTGGGTAACAGCGTTCTCCCTATTCTCAATATAGCTGAAACCTACAATAATGAGAACACTCACTATCCAATGTTTCCATGCTTGAAATAATGAAAATTGAAATATGCCCATAAAATGGTATGGAGGCATACATGTATATCTTTAAATTTTAAATGAAAAGGCCACCCCTTAAATAAAACATGTAAGCGTTCAATTGATAAGTTCTCAACTGGGGGCAAGACCAACATCTTCATACTATCGCTAACCCCTAACCCCGTTGAGATGCACTGCCTCCAAAAAAAATTAAGCCTATTGATAGGGCTTACATCCACAAGTCATAGGAAAGAAAATGACATCATAGTAAGCTCATTTTTAGTCGGAAGTTGGTTGCAAACATAAGATCATTTTCAGTCGGAATTTGGTAGCCGTTTGTAGACCAAAGGGCCTTCAAGTCTTATAATATTGTATTTGTCATGACATCATAAGCAGTCAACACTGATGCACACAGTTATGGCCTAGACAAACCAGTCCTAGCCATTAGCATTCTATGTACACTTATAGCCCTATTTTTAAGATCTAAATACACCATAATCAAATATAATGTGACTTCTCCTATAAGAACTATAAAGATAAGCATGCCAATCCCAATGAACAAATAACTACGCAATATCAGGATGAAACATGAAACAAACCTTACACCATGCTCTATTTCATCTCTACTTGAAATTTGAATAGTTCTACAAGTGAAAAAGGTTACACTTGATTCAAGTAATCTTGTCACACCTGAAGCAAGTGGCATGGCATGTGTTGAAACAAATTCCAAGAACAGGAATATGATGTGCATTAAAGAATTTGAAAGATTTTAACATCGATGGAAAGGGCTCAAGTATTTTTTCCATTTTCTTTGTATTTATGCACAAGCATTTCTGAACAAGGAAAGGTTTAGGGGGTTAAAATCCCCCATGGGCTAATTTTTTATATTTGCAAATTTCTATTTTTTGATAAAATGGTTTGCCCAAATTTATAGGATAAAATTATTTCATTCTAAAAATAGTAAAAAAAAAAATTAAAACTATATAAATGTTTTGGAACTTTTTTCTTTAAATATTACCAAAACATTTTATGGTTGGGATTTGATTTTAATAATGAGTAAGATTTACCAAGATTTATACACTTTAAGATATAAGTATGTATCCCTGAAATTTTCTTATTTGAAAGCTCAATGAATGAATTAGTAAATCTAGGAGAAATAATCTATCAGACAGTATAAGAACTCAAGAACTGAGGGCTTAGTAAGTGGGCATGGAAATTGCTTACACTTTCACATTTTTTCATCATCCTATCCATACTTACATGCATACATCCTCACATTTCTGCTATAAATTCTTGTCTATGACTTTTGGACCTCACAAACATAAAAAATAGTTGCCAAATCCCCCAACAAAACATTCAACAGTTGCCCAATATTTCAGTTAGGACCAACCCAACCTAGTGAGGCCCTTTCAGGACTCTTAACAAGGGTTGACCTTGTACCATTTTCGGCATTAATCATGCAATCCTCGCAGAAATATACAAAGGGGATTTTCTTATTTTTTGAGATTTCCAAATCTAAGCATTTGTACCCAAAAGAAAAAAGATAACCAAAAATTTCAAAAAAACATTCTCTATGCCAACCCTATATAATTTCTGACTGGAAGGTAAGAGAGGATTGGGTTCATGCCATACTGAAACATTAAACCATTTGTCTATACTATAGACTACGCCCATTGCGCCCTATCTCATCAATCTATACACAGGCATCCAATAACAAAATATATATAACCCAAATCCTCCATACCAGCCCCATTTACTTTCTAACTGGAAGAACAAATGGGATCAGGATCAGTTCAAGCCATTTTTCTATACAATTGACTATGCCTATTGCAACCAATATATATAATGGTGAGATTACAGAACTGGCTGTTTTGGATCTGTTAAAAATTTATTAAAAAGACAAATCAGCTTGGAGAATTCTGCAGAGACTGATTAAACAGACCCCCAAAAAAGGAAGAATAAAATAACAGACTCTCAATAAATCTGCATATATAAAAATAAAAGAAATAGAGAAATCAAGACGGCCATACCTTTTCCATTGTAATGATCAATACTCAGGAACTTCTCCACAATAACCAATTATTAAGTTTTGCTCTGTACTTCTTGATTCAATCCAAAATTAGTGGATGGCTATAAATAGGAGTCTCAAGTCTCTATATGATTCAATATATTATTTTATATTATATCATTATTTGGTTTGTTTTGGCGGGGTTGTACTGCTGCCCAGGGATCAAGATTGAAGGGCTGGTCTTAATTTCATATTGAAGGTTATATATTCATGCAGCCCTTCATTGATGAAGGGCTTTCAAAAAAACTCACATTTCAAATGACAGTAATAGATTAATTGCACACTTCATTAAAAAAATGTGCTAAAAAGATAATGCATTTCAATTAAATTTATGACACAATTTTTTTTTAAAATAAAACTTTTTTTTTTTCACAGGAAAAAATACTAGTCTTTATTATTCATATGAATCAAAAGAAATATTATACATCAACCATCTTCATGACAGGAGGAAGTAACATTCCAGTTCAGCATATAGACAAATAGAAAGAAAACACATGAATGGAGAATGGCAAAACACAGCTATCATTCTTAAGCCAAATATCCAGCACTGCCAGTTTGGTATATCCCAGTAACAATGTAATTAAAATAGCAGATTAAAAAAGACACCAGCTGTATACAAAGAACATTACCCTGCCCCTCCTAGTTAGATAGGAAAACACATTTAAATTTGCAATAACTAAAAGCCTATTAAATAGTATACCCTAAAACTAAAAGAGAAACTAAGAATAAGCAGAGTGAACAAGGCATGAATGTGTGGAAAATGATTGTCGAGAAAATCAATTAACATTGAAATTCGACTGCCCCCTTCAGAAACTAAGCACATGCACAGAGCTGTACACTGGGCCTGCTTCTAACAAACCCTCAAAAATCCAAAACCCCTAAATCAACCAACCAGTAACAGTAAATCATAAATTCCACATATAGAGAGAAAATAAACAGTGCATAGGGCCGTCGAGCCGCCGTCGAGCATAAGGCCTGAAGGGAGTCAAAATATAAAGACGTGATGTCCTATCGACAATCTAACTAGTCAAAATAGAAAACAAGGGAAAATACCAGCAGAAACACCATTGATGGGAGCACCGCTCGGTATGAGTTCCGGACTGAATCCCTACCGCACTGAATCCCTAATCAAAAAAGGCCAGCGACATGCTAATAAACCAACGCACCAACTATCAAAACGTTCCCAGTGCAGCTTAGTTTCAGTCCAGGAGGCATTAGCTCCATGGTTCAAATCACTGATCTCAAGAATTCGGCTGCTACACTTGGCAAAAAAGAGCTCAAACAGGCCGCAGATCAAATTCTCACAATACTGCAAGATAATTACCCCGAGTTTGTTGCCAGAAAGGTACAATTGGCAACGGAGCTGCCTTTCATAAGGCGGGTTTTCCCTTTCAACAAAATGCATTTCGCATGCATAAAAAATACAAGCACAGTTGAGTAATGAAACAACACAGAAAACAGATGCTTTTGCGAATCAGGGAAATTTGAATTAAGGCGCATCATCTCAAGCAAACCCTGGTCCCCAATTCCTGACAATTCGCAAACCCCAACGAGAGCAAACCCCAAAAGAGGAAAAAGGAAACGCTTGGAAAACACATAAAACAATTAATTAAGAAGAACATGGATACCTCAGACCTGCAGAGGAAAACATGATGCAGATAGATCTGTGCAGACTCCAGAGGTCACCGACTCACCACCGCCAGGTCCGCCACGCCCAACTTGGGGTCCTCGACGTTCACCGAATCACCACCATAAAACATAGATTGCGTAACAACTACAATAGAAAAGCGTTTGATACACTGAGCGAAACCCTCGTTGGGATAGAAATCAAGAAAACAGGAGCTGCCTTAGATTGCCTATCTCGAGATGCCCTCACGCTCCACTTGAAACTCGTAGTGACTATTAGATCGGATTTATGGTCAGTAGCAGATGCCCGCGCCTCTCTCAAGGCGAGTAACCAAGAAACAAAAGCGCGCAACAAACAGTCAATGAAACTCGCTAAAATGAAACACATCCCCATTCCCCAAATTGTACACCTGCGCAAGGATTTGATAACAGTAGGAACTTGGGGCGCCCGGGCGAGTGAAGAGTTAGAGTAGCTCTGGAATTAAATTCTGGAATTAATGGTAACTACTAACGAGTGACACGTAGCCTGGTAGAGTCCTGGCTGTCACGGACGGTTCACCCATAAAAAATTGATGACGGGTGATTTTAATGACAGCCCTTTAAATGTCATTTAAAATTAAATAAATAATTTTTTGTTTAAAATGTCAAAAATTCAAAACTGCATTTTATATGACGGGGAAAATTGAGATTGCACTTCACTGACGGGCTGAGAGGCCTTTGACGGGCGCTGATGGCCTCAATTTTGAACCCTGCTGCTGCCACTGATCACTCGGCATTGCCTGCCCACTTCCCAGACTCCAGTGACGCGTCCTGTCGTGCCGGTCTCGAAAATTGCAATCGGCGACGCAGCGTGACCATGTGAGTGGCGACTCGGTGAGCCTGTGAGGTCACTGAGGTCACACCACCCACTCCGTCCAGCCTAGCGCACAGGATGTTATATATATAAATTTATAATAACATAAAAAAATTAGAAACTTGCAATTTTTTGCTCTGCTCGTCAAATTGATGGATGGCAAATGCACCTAGACTTCACAGCTGATGTGGAAATTTCGTACCATGACGATAAAAAAACCTAGATACGTCCATATGGGCGTCAATTTTAACCCCTGATTCTCACAAGCAGTCATATTCCTCAGTATGTGGTCCTGAATATCCACTGAAAGTTATAGGAAAGGGTGCAAAACGGAGATCATTCTAGGTATATCCATGGAATGGGGAGGTGATAGTCATGAGAAAAAGATGGAGATGGAGATATTATATTAGAAGTTCAAATATGGTGTGAATATGGTCTACATGGTTCCACTATTCTTAGGACATCAGCCTAGAAATCAGTCAACTAGTAATTCTGGGCAGAAACACAATAAAATATGGGTAAATTCTAGCAACAGTAGGCCTCATCTGGGCATATCCTTGGCTTGCTAGACCTGTTTAACTCTCTCTAACAGTGGTAAATGTCCATCTTCGAGCAGCTTGTGAGTAAAAAGCAGCAACAAAGAAGCATAGTTCAAATAATCCTCCTAGAGAAGACCTTAAAGAAACACAAGAAGGATCGAGTCTATTTGAAGTTTAGTGACTTGGGTTGGGTTTTAACTTTTAACTTTTAAATCTCAAGCTCTTGACCCATATTGTCCACACTCGTTTTCCACACAGTGCACCATTCCATTTTTAATTAGGGTCCTTCAAATTAATGATATCATGCATAAAAAGGTTTAGTGTGTGAACCAAACACCCTGACCAAAATGTGTTAGGGTACATTTCCTCAATTATTGTATCTTACAATTAGAAGCATTATAACTTATAAGCGATGAATTGAATGGTTTTAAATAAGGGTTCTACAATATTAATACTAGTCTTGTAACATAGTAGTCATGAGCTGAAAGAAAGACCACACCACTAGCAGACACACCAAAAATATTTATCAATGGTGTACCATTTGTCCAACCATCAGATACAATGTGAATGGACACCCCATATTCAGTCCAATCATTCATAAAATGTCCTAGAGAATTATGGATTTTCGCTCTTCTCTATCAAGTCCCATGGTTTTGATCTTATCATACTCGAGGCTCTTATATCCTTTAGGGGCACCATTGACGGCTTGCACAATTTCATGCCGATAGGATAAGTGAAGAACAATGAATGGTTCTTGACCTTCTCTTCAAGAAAGGTGATAGTTGGTACAAGATCACATTGTCCATCTTGTCTATTGCAGAACTGATGATTGAAGTGTTGATATATTTACTAAACCTTTATCAAAAGCTAAGTTTGTAAAACTTCGAACTATGCTTGGGCTTCAAGAAGTTGCAATTATGGGCAGGTGCAAAAGTAATTTTTCCTTTTAAATCTCTAGAGTGACATGTTGACGGGGAGTGTTGGAACAGCAGGATTTTCTAGTATATCACAATTTTGGATCTTCTAGAGACAGAAAATTGATAGTCAACTAGAAAAATCGACTGAGTGGTCAATTGATGAACCAACTAAGGAGTCAACTAGCCAATCAACTAAGCTTTCAACTGGCCAGTTTGTTAGAACAAAACAATCGACTATGACAGAGAATGAGGAAAAAATCATGAAAGTTGTTATATTTTAATACCCAAGTATGTAGACTTATCACTTAAAGAGAATTTGTGACATCTTGGAGCTATAAAAGGATGGCCCGATGGGTCAATATAAGTATGTGGAAAATGGTAATGATTTCCTTATGTGTTAGTGTATGCCTCCTTAATGTAATTTTATCTATTTTCTGGTGTACTATTCTAACTTGTGATAAGTGTTATAACAGTGTCTCTTGACACCACTTCTTCTTGGAATCATTGTCTCTCTGATCTATCTAATTCCCCGATTCTCCAACACCTATCTTTCATAAGAGGATATTCATGTAACTCTCATGACCACTGGTTGTAAATCTGGTGCATAT
This sequence comes from Pseudotsuga menziesii, assembly GCA_001517045.1. Classification (NCBI taxonomy): domain Eukaryota; kingdom Viridiplantae; phylum Streptophyta; class Pinopsida; order Pinales; family Pinaceae; genus Pseudotsuga; species Pseudotsuga menziesii. The sequence goes on from LPNX010186568.1 coordinate 15,240, forward strand.
TTGAAGTACTATCAGTCGCATTTTCATAAAACTAAAATTACACCTTTCCAATGAAGAGGACAACAAAGAGACTATTTCCATTTTCTCGGAAGCAATACATTCCCGGAAAACTATGGCAACCCTACCATTACATATAATATACTTAACCATTCTTCGTTTGTAACAAATCCAAATCTATCAGACTTGGATCAGAAACGAATTGACCCAAAATTACAGGTCGGAAACGATTCAGCCAAATTAAAAAATACAGAGAATATTCAAATACACACACACACGTCGATGTAAATCCAACCATTAGACACCAAAAATGAAAAATTTTCTGATTTATATTGCAAACAGGGGTGCAAATAGCAAAAATTCCCAAAGAGGATTGTTGTAAACAGGTGCAAATTTCTTTGTCAGTTGGGTCTAGCTTAGGTGGTTTAGAGAAGATTGTTATCCTCCTCCCCAACTAGGTTAAAATCTCGCTTGTGATATGTTCACTCTTTCTGAACCAAATGTTGACTGAGGAATATCTCACCCTTGCCTATGGGTTGGATGGTGATGCGAGTGGTTACATTTCAAAAAATAATAATTAAAAATTTACAACAAAAAAAAATAAAATTAAAGTTTTGAGAGACAAAACAAGTAGACAGTGAGGTTCTAAATGGCCTGTATAATCCAAAATTATAAAACTCTAAGCTATCAAGTAAATGTTGAAATCCCTCCTAGAACACTGGATCAAACTAGTTTTTAAGCATTTAATATGAAGTCTTCTGACTAGACCAGCTTGGTCCAAGATTCTGAAGTTTGCTTTGTCTTAACGGATGGATTTAACAACTGCTCCCATTTGATGTTTTAAGTCAATTGGCATCATTGGGAAGCCTATTCCATACCAGAAATATTCCCATATTATAGTCCTACAATAATTGCATGTGACTTTCCCTATAGACACAACCATGGAACTTCCCTCGACAATCTTTGAATTTTCTACAAAAATTTTAGTTTCTAGGTTCCATTCTTGGAATCCCACAAATCCTGCCTTAAAGGGTGCAAGAGGAAGGGGCACACAGTCCTATTTTACATGTATGCTAAAAATGCTCAAACACTGTTCAGTGTGCTGAAAGATGAAAAACACCCCAATTTTTATCTTCTCTGTGTGAGTTTCAATGGGTTTGATTCCATCAGCAAACAACCTGAAATGGGGGTGCCATTTTAACTTTACATTAAAATACAATTCCAAAGGAAAACAACACTTGGCTGAATAGACACACAGGTAGTTGGCCCAATCAGCCATATTGGACAGAGTTGAGTCATGCCTGACTTGTCAAATTCATACCGAGCTATGGTTGACTCAGCATCTAGTCCAATTAACAACTGGTTATGAATGGTTTTTCTCAAAAGCTGTTCAAACTCAGCTGAGTTTGGTAACATTGGGTAAATAAAAAACAACCATTGGGAAATTCAATACAATATAGCCAATCCTTGGACACTAGATGTTTATGAAGCACCAACCCCAAAAGACTGTTAAAAGAGGAGGAATTCTAGATATCCTATCACCACTTAGTCCATCTTGTTTCAAGATCTTGAAGGGTCCACTTCTAGTTAAGAAGACTGAGTATGGAATAAAAAATGCTAAAAGAGTCAAGACACAAGGTTTTGGGGAGGAATAGGAATAAAAAAAGAGGAATTTAACAGGAAAAAAATAACGAGTTATGTTAAATAATCAATTATGGATTTGAATATTAACACTAAATGGAGGCAAGCACATTGACTATTAAGAGGAATCTAAAATGTTTTTCTTTGTGTGTTTATATTTAGACATCGCTTTGCAACAAACTCAGTGACAATGGATGTCGTTTCAGTAAATGTATATGAGAGGTAACTCAACATCAAGTAGTGATTTTCCATAGGCCATTTGCAATCTGAAGATTGCAGTTTCTGTCCATCATAATTACTGTTTATGTAATCACAGTGTATAAAAGTTTATACTATATATTGAATAATTTATTCCATCTGAAGCTCCTTTGGAAATAATTGAAATTCTAATAACAAATTCTTTTAACACTTACCTGAAGCAATAGCTATGGTAGCACCCTTGAACTAAGTAATTAAATCCTTTTTCTCTGAGGGATATCCATAGTTCTCTGTCCAGGTAGAAAGGATAATGGCCATCCCTATAGCTAGGAAGCATGCTGCAGCATCAAATGGAGAAACTGGACCAAATCCTAGAGTGTCCGCAAGGGTATTAGCAAACAACCCAAACAGAATGGCTACAAGACCATTGCCCAGAAATATTGCCTTTGAAAAGGTCAATGATAGCCATTGTGTCTCAAAACCCCTCTGCAAGAAACAAAAAACCTTGAGCACCTATAATATCATAGCATAAACCTTGCAACTTTTTCTTAAAGTTCTTTTTACAAAAGGTACAAGTTGTCTTCAGATTGAAAGTCAAGTCTAACAACATATCAGTGGGCGAGAGTAACTATGTATGCCACTAAAGATCATTTTAAATGTACCGGGTTTTAACATTGCTGCATGTATTTGGTGTAAACATGCACAAACTACCCCAACTGTCTGTGTAAGATGGATATTCATTACCTTGAAATGTTCAACAACAAGCCATGATTCAAAAGATGAAAATAGCAGAGATGTGGAAATTCCTCCAAGAATATGACCAATCATCAACACTTTGTACTCAGGATAATGTTTTGTAATACAACTCAATATATACGTTATGCAGTATGTTACACAAGCCCTCTTGTGACCCCTGTGGATAGAACAACACATTAGAATAGATCTATTTTATTAATGAACTTGTTCTCAATATATGCCACAATCCGAGTGCATTGTGAATAGGGATATGGAATGTAAATATCTTATTGTTTATTAGCTAGTGACCCTACACTGGTCCCAAATAACATAGATGATCCAAAGCCTATAATGAAGAGTCTTCCAATATCTCCCTTATTGAAACCATACTGGATGTAAAGAAAGTAAACATAGGGTCCTTGTAACCAATCTCCAACTACATTACAATGAAAAGAAAAAAAACATTAGCTGGATGAAAGTGCCAAGTTAGCATATCAGAATGAGTAAGCCAGTCACGTCCAATTCTGTTGAATATCTCAATTTCACATATGCCTTGAACGCAAATGAGAAATGTCAACCAAACATTTACTAGGCAAAACAAAACATGGTGCTAAACCCAAAACATGTAGGATTACCAAGTTGACTAGCTACTGATTGAAACTGTATTTGATAGCTATTGATTCTCTAAGCATGTTGATCTACAAACAGGTCAACTTACAACAACAACCCCTATCGATAAAACACACATAGACAGTCAAGAAAACTTAAACATGTTAGACCCCATCGGCAATCAAAGTGATAAAGACAAGCAATCTTCACCAATGGAAGGATTAATTAGCACATACAGCAGCAGAAAATGTTGAAAGGGAAATTAAAAGGTAGACCTAAACAAGAAAACAACATCCAAAAAAAAACACTCTAATTAGTTGCGATCTAGCTTCAGGAAAAATCATCCTGGGCCATGATGGTCCTTGATGATTACAACCAGATCATCAAGATTTATCATATTGTGATTCAAAGTTCCACTCATCCTCTATGAGGTAAAATATTTACAGACATGAGAGGAACTCATTGACTCTTCTCTAGGCGCTGACAAATCTTCGAAGCTGCGAACTAGACAGCGAGGTAGGGTTTTCTTAACCATCTACAAAAATTGATTGAATTACATGAAAATGCCTCAACTAACAGTCATTTTTTTAGTACATTCCTCAATTTTCACAATGACAAAAAATTAAAAAGGCATTTCCTAACAAGAAATCTAACATTGAAGCCATCATTAAATAAACAAAGCAGATAGCACCGTCGAACAACAACAATTTGCGAAATGAATAACGTAGACAACAATGACAGGAATAAGTATAACATACATTTTAGCATAAAGAATTCTAAACCTCAGCTCTCGTACTAAGACCCTTGAGATCTCCTTTCCCTGAGGAAAATTCAAACTGTCGGCACCTCAAAACCTCTATTATAATTAATTGTGAAAAAACAAACTTTTTATAAGCTGCTTAAACTACAGAGCTACCTTGCATGCATTTGATTTTTTTACTGGTTAACTTAACAAGAGGTCAACCTAAACAACTATAAACAAATCACGTTTTTGACATTTTATCCCATTCATGGAAGTATTCAGCAATGGGTGTTGGGGTCCCAGATTGTCTAAAAGCACCGTGGTTCACACAACGAATGAAAACAAAATTAAAAAACTATTGCATGGTATGCACTACATCAAATAAACTGACCCACCTTACAAGTAGCTCCAACAACCCATCTCAACAATTACAGTACCAACAAAACCAGTGAATAACTGAAACACATGCTTTTTGATTTATTTGAGCTTTTAAACTTCACTGTCTCTGAGAGTTCTTTGAGATTTTAAATAGAACCATAATCAACATACAGTCCAATCGATGCAATCTAGCTCTGATCCAAATAATATTTGAATCCGAATCAAATAAATTAAATTTTGAAGTGCAATACTGGAAGGAAGAAATGTTTAAATTCCATTGCCGTAAGGAAGAACCTCAAATATGCCAGTGCAACCCAGACTTGGGGTATATTCCTAGAAGAAAGTTCAAAATAAATAAATTATAGAGAAAAAAACATAACGAAGAACCTTCATATGCAATTTTGAGACCATTGGGAAGGGTTGTGATGATGGGCTTTGTTGGCTGGAAGTTTAGGCAGAGAAATCACACCTAGCAAGGGAGAATCCAAGGAATGGAGAGATTTAGATTTGTTTCCTGTAATCCATGAAAACAATCCGCCACGAGAATGGATCTTGTGTGATGAGCCCCCATGTTATGCAGATACAGTTTAATACATTGTGGCCTCAAGAACAAGTGATAAAATTATTGTGCTCTACCACCCACCCATTATGAGAATAATAGGGCGAAGTATCATGGGTGCCAATGCTGGGATCAGAAGTGAAGACAAAGGCACGTGTTGGAGTAGAGCATGCCAATACAAATATCGTTCATTGTGCAATTTTTGTTCCAGAAATTCATGGAGACGCGAAGCATCTTTGAGTAGCATGGTTTCTTGCAATGATGATGCCAAAAACACCCTCTTTAGGATTGTTTGGTCAAATTATTTTGAAAGATGATGACAAAAACCCCTTCCCACCAAAGCCTCCAATTGTTTCCAACAATGTTACCAAAATACCCTCTTTTCCACTAGTTTTGTTATAATATTGCATTTAGTTTTTTTACTCTATTTTTTGCTTTGTTTTGTATATCATAACTGGTATATAGCTATATATTATATTTTTATTTTTACTATTATAGTTTATAAAAATTATATATTATAAATATAATTATTTTGTATATATTCTAATAATATAAGATATTTAATATAATGTATAAATTATAATGTATTAGTATAAAAAAATTAGAGATAATTTTTATATTTACAAAGTCACATTTACAATAGTGTTCATGGAGGGTTTTTAACAAGTGTCATCTCATTGCTTGTTATTAAACCATGTTCTTGTCAATATAGTATATGTTTTAATATTATAATTTTTTATATGCAACTAAGTTGAAGTTGAATAACTAGTGTAATTCGACCTATGGTTACATCCGTGAGTCCCAAGTGGAAAGGGACAAGAATATCCTCAATGACTTGAGGTGACCGCTTGACATTATGAACATGACCCATTCTTGATGATCGTCAACACATCATCAATTTGGTGTCTTGCTAGGACATCGTCATGATCAATAACACTAATTTGGTGTTAGTTGTTGAGCAGTGACACTACTGTATAAATCTTTCTTGATCATGATAGCTAAATTGGTGTCAATAGATGAGATATGACACATGAGACATCAATAATTTACTAAATTCTAACATGACAGATGGATTCATAGATCTAGGGGGTCTATGAATCCATCTGTCATGTTAGAATTTATTAAATTATACAAATTCATTGTAAAAAATGTAATTTTCCATTGTCGAAGTGACACAACTAACAATCACCAATTATTATGTGCTCATTTTTAGTCTAGACATCCCATGACCAAAGTTGGTCATTTATCTTGGTCCTTTTTAGTTTAGTTTTATCCCGTGACCAAAAGTGGTCATTTATCTTGGTATTTTTAAGTTAGCTCACTTAAATTTATCATTTTGGTCATTTATACCTTGAGAAAAACTGTGGTGACCAAATGTTTGGGTCTCCTGGTCACTAATCTCTCATTTTCCACTAGTGACTACCAATTGTGAGCAAGGTAGTCATTGGTTTACCAGAAATATAGGTCAACCATGAAGGAGTTTGCAAAGGATTTCATCAAGGGAAGAATACCAAGAACCCATTTCCAAGTAGAAACAGTAAAGAAAAAAGGGAAGTTGGACATTGTCCATTCAGATGTATGTAGTCCAATGTCAACCACTTCATTAAGCAGGTATGTTTATTATGTTTCTTTTATCGATGACTATTCTCAAAAAGAGTTGGATTTCTTTCTTGAAAGGAGAATATGAAGTATTTGAAAGATTCAAATAATTCAAGCCTCTTGTAGAGAATTTATCTTAAAATGATATCAAGATCTTGAGATCCGAAAATGGGGGAGAATTTGCTTCAAATGAATTCAAAGAATATTGGATTGAGAGGGAGCTCACCACACCCTATGATCCTCGACATAATAAATTGGTAGAAAGAAAGAATATAACAATCATGGAAGCTGTGAAATCCATGATTCATTATTAATACCTACCCATGCACCTATGGGTTGAAGCAGCTAGAACCGTAGTGTACATTCAGAATAGAATCTCCCACAGTTCCCTTGGGAACAAAACCTTAGAAGAAATGTTTACCGAAGAGAAGCTTGAAGTCAACCACCTGAAGCTATTTGGATTCCTTGTATTTGTACATGTTCCCAAGGACAAAAGATCAAAATTGGACCCTTCTAGAAACAAGGGAATATTTGTTGGATACATTGATCAATCGAAAGATTATAGAGTGTATATTCTAGGTTATCTCCAGATAGAGATCAACAAAGATGTTATATTTGATGAAGATGAGACTTTCAGTAAGTCCAGAAAGATCCATGTGGATGAAGATCAAGAAGAATAACATGAATTCCATAGAGTTGAAGAAACCTATAATATACCACTCCGCAATGTTGAAGAAAAGCAACTACCAGAATACCATGACATGACAAAACCTCAAAGTCCTATGGAGACATCTTAGGAAATGATTTTAGAAAAGAGAATACTAGCGTGGGCTTGAAATGTCATCCAAGGTGCAGAAAAATATGGAGCTCCAGAAGGAAGCAAAATATCAAGGACCTATTCCAACTATGTGGCCTTGATGTGTAGTCTTGTTGATCCAAAACCCCACCTATTTTGAAGAAAATACAAAGAAGAAGGAGTGGATGGATGCAATGATCGAAGAATATTAGTCTATCCTAAAGAATGATGTTTTACATGTAGTACCGAGACCAAGATAGAAGCCAATTGTTTCTTCAAAGTGGATATTCAAGACAAAACATTCAATAGATGGAAGTATTGAGAAGTACAAGGAAATACTTGTAGCTCAAGGTTTCTTACTGAAACAAGGAAATGATTATGAAGAGACTTTTGCACCAGTAGCAATATATACCTCAATCAGAACTGTCCTTGCCTTGGAATCCAAGATATAATGGAAGCTACACCAAATGGATGTAAAGACGAAATTTCTTAATGTTGTGAAGAAGAAGTATACATTGAACACCATTAAGGTTTTGAAACCCATGACATAAATTCACATGTAAGCATATTGAAGAAAGAACTATATGGGTTAAAGAAAGCACCCAAGCGTGGTATGGAAGAATTGATGGATTTAGGATAAGTTTGGGATTTACCAAAAGTAAAGAAGATTCCAACCTTTACTATAAGGTTTTTGATGAATGTCTTATGATTATGTTTCTATATGTTGATGATCTATTCCTAATAAGTGAATAAAATCTTATTAATGATTGTGAGAAGAAGCTTGCTACTAAAATCAAAATGAAAGATATTGGTCTTGAAGTGTGGCAGTTCCCAGATGATATATTCCTAAATCAAGGAAAATATGTTGTTGACATCCTAAATAGATTTGAGATGCTACATTGCAAATCTATAAACACTCTAATGGTGACTAACTTGAATTTGTTTAATGACGATTCCTCCGATACAGTGGATGTTGCATTGTACTAACATATTATTGGGTCCCTGATGTATCTGATGAATACAAGACCATATATATGTTTTGTTGTAAACAAACTGAATCAGTATATGGTGTAGCCACGACATGTTCATCTAGTTGCAACAAAGCATGTGATGAAGTACCTTAAGGGTACATTGGATTGTGGCCTCAGATATGTAGCGGATGATGAAATTAGACTACATGGTTATACAGATTCAGATTGGGTTGGGAGCATCGATGACTAGAAGAGTACCTCATGATGTTGTTTCAGTTTGAGATCAGGTGTGATCTCATGGCTTAGCAAAAAGAAGACACGGGTTCCTCTTAGTAGAGCAAAGGATCAATACACTGTCGCATGTTAATCATGTAGTGAATAAATTTTTCTCCACAAGTTGTCGACATGATTGTTTGGTATAGAGATGGATGTGACCAATATCTACTGTAATAATCAGAGTTCCATCAAATTAACAGAGAACCCGATGTTTCAAGGCAAGTAAAAAAAATATATAGATAAAGTTCCATTATATTCGAGACATGGTGAAGAAAGGAGTTGTATAGATCCAATATGTTACTGCAGAGGAACATGTGGTCGATATATTGAATAAGCCTTTATCTTGTGTAATGTTTGAATACGTTTGATACAATATTGGTGTAGTCGGAAAGGACCTCCCTCGAAAGAGGGAGTGATGATCATGATGATGCTTTACGTTTCCTATTGTAGTGGTGTGGTAGCTTATTCTAGGTATGGTATGTCTAGCTAGGCTTGTTTGGACCAAAAGGGTTTGTAAGCCAGATGAGGCTTGTTTGATCCTAGGGGGATTAGTATGTCTGGATAGGTTCGTTTGGATTGAAAGGATTAGTAATCTAGATAAGGCTTGTTTGGTTCCTAGGTAGATCCATGTGTCCAGCTAGGCTTGTTTGGCCCGAAAGAGTTAGTAACCCAAACAAATTCCCACTAGATCTATCAGAGTACCCACCATGATGTTGCTTCAAATGTCCTAAGGGAATGATGATATGGTCCCAAAACTCTATGTTGATGATGAGGATGTCATTCCATCACTCTATATTGATGATGATGATGATGCTACTCCATCATGTCTATGTTGATGATGATGATGTTTCTCTAGCACTTCTATGTTGTTGATGTTGATGTTGCTCCAACATTCATTAGAGGAAATTTCAACTCAAAATGGGCCTTTCAACTTTGATTCAAATTCCATGTCATCATGTGTTAGCCAATGAAATTTCTTTAAATTTGAAATACCGTATAGGTATTAAACACTTTTTTAATATAAATTTTAGGATAGGTATCATAAAAAAACTACTTTTTTGTTTGTATTTTTGACATATCTCCCCGTGTTTTTACTCAAATTTCGATCGGGAGAGCTCATTGGATGCGTAATTAAATTCCGCATCCAACGAGTACCCACTCAAAATACTTTTGATGGACCCCACTACCCCACAAATAAGAAATACCTGAAAAAACGTGATGATGATGTCATCATCATGTTTTTTCAAGTATTTCTTGTTTTTGGGGTAGCAGGGTCCATCAAAACATCATCATCACATTTTTTCAGGTATTTCTTGTTTTTGGGGTAGGGGGGTCCATCAAAAGTATGCCAAGTGGGTACTCGTTGGATGTGGAATTTAATTCCACATCAAACAAGCTCTTCCGATTGAAATTTGAGTAAAAACATGGGGAGATATGACAAATATACAAACAAAAAGTAGTTTTTTTCTTTTCTTCCTCCAAAATTAATAAATATTATTTTATTATTTTAACTATTATTTTATTAATTCTTTTTAGGAGGCCCATTTTGAGTTGAAATTTCCTCTAATGTATATGTTGATGATGATGATGTTGCTCCAACATTTCTATCTTACTGATGATGATGTTATCTGAGCATTCTATGTTGATGATGATGATGGTGTTCCAACATCTCCATGTTGATGATGTAGATGATGCAGATGATGTTGTTGTTGTTTCTAGAACTAACATGCTAATGATGTTGTTGTTGTTTCTAGAACTAACATGCTAATGATGTTGTTGTTGTTCTAGTATTCACATACTGATGATGTTGAAGAAGATGATGATGTTCCAGTATTCACATACTGATATTGCAGATGATGATGATGTTACAGTATTCTCATACTGATGTTGCAAATGATGGTGATGCTCTGTGATGATAATGTTTTTTATGATGATGATGATCCATGATGATGATGTTCCATGATGATGTTGTTCCATGATGATGATGTTCCATGATGATGATGATCGACGATGATGATGTTTTGTGATGATGATGTTTCATGATGATGATATTTTTTGATGATGATGCTCCAATATGATGATGTTCTGTGATGATGATTTTTTGTGATGATGATGTTACACGGTGATGATGATACTCATGATGTTGTTTTTACAAAAATTCCAATGACAAATAGATCCACCAATCAGTTGTATAGTTGTATTTGTTTTGTTGTTGTTGATGTAGAATACCTTCCATGCTAAGATGGAGTGTTAAAATAATGTAACTGCAAAATATATTCTATTGTAATTTATATTATGTTATTATTTCCCCTCCCTTATGGAGATGTTTCTCCTCCAATTAGGGATCTCAATGATGTAATTGGTCATGTACAGTCTTGAGGTAAAACCTCCGTTGTAGGACAGGTCAATAGTACCCACTAAAGAATTATCAAAATTTATTTTTGTGTCTCCCTAGTCAAGTCGGCCCTGTTGGGAAGGTGAATTTTCCCTTGTTGGGTTATTAAAATTCATGGCTAATTTATATAAATAGATGAGGCACCCTCCTTGTAGGGCGCACTACTTTCAAGAAGAACCAAGCCAAAACTAGGAGGATCATATATGATTCAGTGAAGGACAATCTGATGTTGGTGATTACTCCATTGAAGACAAAAAATGAATGCTTCAATACTTTGACAAATATATATGACAAGAGTGATCCTAGTTAGAAGAGAGAATTGAAGAAAAGCTTCGAAATATGAAGATGGAGAAGGACGAGACGGTTTCTTCCTTCTTTACAAATATCTATCAAGTAAGATATCAACTCATAAGAATTGTAGTGAGGATCGGTGATGATGATATTATTCAAACTATTTTTGATGGTATCCCATCCTCATGGGATACATTCTTGGCCATTATTAATGGTTAAGAGTTGCAACCAAAATTTGTGAGATTGTGGCATGATTTCCTCCAAGAAGAAGGGAAAATCCAAAGTAAGAGTGATTCCTACAAAGAAGAGAACCTTGCTCTTACGACAAGGATGAAGAAAGGAAATAAATCATTTTCTTGGAATAGCTTTCCTCGTCAAAAGTAAAAATTATTCAAAAAGGACTTTGATAAGTCAAAGATCAGATCCTTCAACTACAATAAGAAGGGCCATTATGCAAGAGAATGCTAGGATAAGCAAATAGGAAAGTTTAAGGGTAGGTTTCATGCTTCTACTACTACAGACGATGAACCTGCAAGGAATAATGCATTTTATGATAAGGAGACAAAGAAGGAATATTGTCTAGTCTCATCCCTATCTGGATCCATTATCACTAGTGCTAACACATGGTTGATTGATAGGGGTGCATCCAAATACATGAATGGGTATAGGAGCATTATAACATATATGAAGGAGAAAAATTCCACCTTTCATGTGGAGCTTTGAGATGATACCACATATTTGATCCAAGGAGTTGGATCTCTCTCCTTTCACTTGATTTTAGGATATGTACTCCATGTTGAGGATATTCTGTATGTTCATGGTTTGAAGAATAACGTTATTTCTATTTTGGATCTAAAATATAAAGGTTTTAAAGTAATCTTTATGGACAATCAAATCATTTTTGTGGATGAAGAATAAAGACTTGAATTATGTTGTTGTGATTGGAGTTACAAAGGGAGGTCTCTACAATGTTTCTAAAAAGTTCATCAAAGCCTTAATTCATGACACTGCCAATCCTTGTGAGTTGTGGCATAGAAGGCTTGGTCACCTCCATTTCAAAGAGCTACCTCAATTGCAGAATATGGTAAAAGGTATGTCTATATTTCCTTAAGCATGATAGTGCTTGTACAAGTTTCTCTTGGGAAGAAAATTAAGAAGAGCTTTCTTTGTAGTAACACAAGATCCAAAGGGCTCCTAGAATTGATTCATTCATATGTATGTGGTCCTATGTATACACCTTCCTTGAGTGGTTTTTTGTATTATGTGCTTTTCATGGATCTAAAAAATGTCATGGATTTATTTTCAAAAGGAAGAGAGTGAAACTTTCAGCAAGTTTTGAGAGTTCAAATCATTGGTTGAGAATCAGACAAGAAAGCAAATCTATGATTTTGATATCTGATAATGGAGGTGAGATTGAGTCACATGCATTTAATGGGTTCTATGGTGATGTAGGAATAAGAAAACAAGTGATTGTACCTTACAAGCCCCAATAGAACATTGGGGTTTCCTAAAGGAAGAACATAACAATATGTGAGGCTACAAAATCCATGATGTATGATCAAGATATAACTACCTCCTTATAGGAAGAAGCCTCTGACACTATTGTGTATATCTAGAATATAATTCCTCATGTTATTATGGGAGAGAAGACTCCTGAAGAATTTTTCACTAGCGAAAAACCAGATGTTGGACACTTGAATATTTTTTATTGTCATGTTGACATTCATGTGAAAAAATAAACGAGGATAAATATGGAGCCATCAAAAAAGAACGGGACTTTTATTGGTTATAGCGAATTCTCCAAATCCTATAGAATCTATGTACCAAGAGAAAGACACAATAAAGTTAGTAGATATGTTACATTCCATGATTATGATCCCTTTGAGCACTCTAAGGAACTTCATTGTGATTCAAAATGATGGAGGAGCATGAAACTCCTATGATGGAGGATCCAGATTATGGTTCTCCCCATTCATATGTTGAAAAAGAGAATCCATATGTTACGAAGAAAATTTCATATGGATTGGGGTGGATTACAACATACAATATAACACCAGAAATCGATCCATTTCAAAGCATGCTAAAATATATAAATGAAACTAACACTAAGGGATGAGAATCGTACCTTATTCTAGATGTATGAACAAGATCCTCATTAAGCTTTAAATCAAACTTGTACCTATGCTTTGTCCTCAACAACAAAGAAATATAGAAACGTGATATATGTAAAGTGTTAGAGTCTAATCTAACATATTCAATTCCAACATGTAAGCAAAGTAATTACATCCATGGATACAAAGATTCATAATTACACATGTAATGGACAAGAAATGGATATTTCTATTAATGTAAACAAAGATACAAATGAAAACCTCTGTCGGCACCTCATCAAAATCGAGCAACCGAGTCCCTTCACCTAGACCTCCACCACTTCAATACTCCATACTAAGGAAATATAACAAAGGAAAAGGAAACATTGGGAAAGAGCACTAATGATTGCTTCAAGGACAAAGGGATGCAGACTCAAGCATATAAGAATGGGGCACAATTTTTCTATAATATATTTTCTCTTCAAATTTCTCCTCGTGTAATGCTTCATAATAGCTCAATATATAGCCCCTAAAAGGGGATTGAAGGGTCGAATTAGAGTGTTTCCCAACATATGGAAGGCCAAGGATCAAGTCATTCGTTACTTGATGAGGAAAAATTCAAATATTTTATTTTTTAAGCATAATTCCTTATGTATGTGGGTGCCAATGGTGCAAGCTACATATGCACAGGTTGTAAACATGTGACCCACATATATATACAAAAATGTATTTTTATGGGTTCCACTGGAGCATCATAGTAATGGTGAACAAATAGGATAAAATGGGTCTGCATAGGGATAGGGATAGGCCATGAAATGATGATGTATCAGGTGTGGAAAATCATGTTATAACACTAGAAGAGTCCTCAGATTCATTATCTCTTGAGTAACTAGTAGACCTAGTTGAAATATCACTAGATGAACGTCCTAGTAAGAAGAGATATGCATGGTGCTGAGACTTTCTACAAGAGGAATAAAAGCATGAATCACTAGTAGGTAAATCTAAAGAGTGAAGGAGAATTGAAATATATTCAAGGTATGTTGCTCAAATGAGTCATGTCAGTGACTTGGAACTTTCCACCTATGAAGAAGTTGTTAGGCATCATGGAAAGATTCCATGGTAGAGGAATACAAATCTATCATGGAGAATGATGTTTGGGCATCGGTTCCTAAACCTAAAGGGAAGTCCATAGTATATTCCAGGTGGATTTATAAAATCAAGCATGTAGTTGATGACCGTATTGAAAAGTATAAATCTATATTTGTAGCCTATGGCTTTTCATAGAAAGAAGGGATAGACTATAATGATAATTTTTCCCCTATTTCTAGGTAAAGCACTATTTGAGAAATGATTTACCTTGCTTTGGTTCTTGGGTGGAAGCTTCACCAGATGGATGTGAAGACTTCCCTCGTCAATCATGAGGTTGATGAAGAGGTTTACATACATCAACCTGAGGGGTTTGTATTTCATGGAAAGGAGTATCATGTATGCAAACTAAATAAATCCTTGTATGGGTTTCAACAAACCCTGAGGTATTAGTATTCAAGGATTGAAAACTATCATCAGAGCTTGGGCTTCTCCAAGAGTGAATCTAATCCAAACTTGTACTTTAAGGTTGTCAAGAATCAACCTTTGATATTGGTTCTCTATGTTGATGATATGTTCCTTACTGGAGAGGAACATTTTATATCTTGGTGAAAGAGTGATATCACTTTTGAGTTAGAAATGAAATACTTAAGTCTTATGCACTACTTTCTTAGTCTTGAAGTTTGGAAAAGGAAAGATGATATTTTCCTTTCCCAAGGAAAGGACACAATTGATGTGTAGCGCAGGTTTGGTATGATGGATTGCAAATACATAACTACAAATATGGTTTATAATATGAAGAAACTACATGATTTTGACTCTGGATCGGATCTAATAGATCCTACGATATATAGAAAAATAATTGGTTCCTTGATGTACTTGATGCTTTCTATACCTGACATATGTTATGCTGTGAGTATCTTGAGTCAGTTCATGTCTGAGACTAGACATAGACATTAGGTTTCTACTAATCATGTCCTTAGATACCTTCGAGGTACTATTTTTTATGGACTCAGATATGACTCCAATGGAGGAGTGATGCTAATTTGTTATTCCACCTCTGATTGGGGTGGTAGCATTGTGGATTGAAAGAGTACATCTAGATTTTGTTTTAGATTAGGTTCAACTATTTGTTAGAAAAACATGTTCTCAGATAAATAACAATAAACAATAAACAAGATGCAAATATTAAAATATAAACACATTATAAGAGTGACACCAATATAACATGGTTTACCCAAGATGGGCTACATCCATAAAGAAATTTCCAATTCTTTTCTTATTATAGGATCTAAAAAAAATGAAGGGAAACAACCTATAGCACACCCGCTGCACTTCCTCTTCACTCTCTCACATTCTCTCTCACACAATCACATATATCATTTTACAATGATACAATACAATATAATACATAGTCATATTACAATGCTTTCCTTTTATAGGGGAATTACCATGGGAAAATAGCATAGGTCACCCTAGTACCATGGGCCTGTAAAATGTTAGCCAACAAACATCCCAAAAATTTCATTAGGGGGATTCACTCCTGAACCCTTGGTGGCCCAAAGAACCCTGAACCCCCCTTCTAGGCTGAGTGTACATTAAAACTGGGATACAAACACAACTGAAAAATAACATCTATAAATCAAGAAGATCGAGCTCCACAACCAACACTATGATTTCTTGGTCTAGTAGGAAGCAGGGCTCTGTAGCCCAGAATACAACAGAAGCAGAGTATATTGCATCTAGTACCGCATGTAGAAGTTGTTTGGATTAGGAAGCTACTTTTTGGGCTATTCAGGGAGACACTTGAGACTACACTCATTCACTCTGATCACCAGGTTTGCATTAAGCTCTCATAAAACCCTATGTTTCATGACAAGTCCAAACACATTGAGATGAAATATGACTATATCAAATACATCATCCAAAGAGGTGTCATAAGACTTCAGTAAATTCCTACTGGTGAGCAGATTACATATATCACTACAAAAAAACCTGTGATTAGCGTCTCTTTTAGCTTCCTTTTTAGCGTCCACTATCACTTTTCGTGTATTTTTCATCATTTTTTGGACAAAGTGGATGCTTTTACATGGGATGGCTCTTTTAATGGAATTATCTGCGTCTCTTTTTAAAAGTTGGCACTATTTTGGATGCTAATTAGCATCCAAATTAGCGTCCCAATCATCCTCCCAATTAGTGTCCCTTGTTAAAAGTTGACGTTATTTTTCGACGCTAATTAGCATCCCAATTAACATCCTAATTAGTGTCCCAATTAGCATCCCCATTATAATCCAAATTAGCATCCAAATTAGCATCCCTTTTGAAAATTTGGCACTATTTTGGATTCTAATTAGAATCCCAATTAACTTCCAAATTAGCTTCCCAATTAGAATCCCAATTAGCATCCCAATTAGCATCCCAATTATCATCCTTTTTTAAAATTTGACACTATTTTGGATGATAATTAGCATCCCAATTAATGACCCAATTAGCATCCCAATTAGCATCCCAATTAACGTTCCAATTAGCATCCAAAAAGGCATCCCATATAACGCAAAGAATAACCTCCAAAAAAAAGTCCTGAATAGCATAGCACCATATATTAATCCAGGGTTAGCGACATAAATTGCGCCATGAATTTCGGCAGGAAAAACATTCAACATAGCATCAAGTGTAGAGCCAGAAATTGCGCCTAGAAAACATCCAACATAGCACTAGGTATAGATCTAGATATAGTGCCTAGAATAATGCTAGAAATTTCGAAAGGAACCTCGCAAGGAATTGGAATAGTTTTAGAGCTAGGAATTGTATTCGGAAAACCTCCAACATAACGTCATATATATAAATGTCAATGTCAATGATCATGATTCATGTGATAGCACTTTTGGATCTTGATTTATCATAGTGTCACCTAAATGATCATAATCATGGTACTTTTGGATCTTGATTAATCCTAATGAGGGGTAAATTAGCTTAATGTCACCTAAATTGCTCTAGTGGCATTTCAGTGTCCCAAACAACATTTGATAGACCCTAATGGTATATGATTGGCCCTAAAAACATGACGATGATGCATTATGATAATTATGATGGAGCATATGGATATGATTTGATAAGTATAAGACTATATCATCCATTCTTTTGAGTTAGTATGGCTACTTTCTCGTTATTATCACAATTATATTGATGATGACAATGATGGTGACTATGACGATGACAATGATGTTGATTTATTGTATGATGATGATGACGATGTGGATGTGGATGTCAACGATGATTATGCATGTGGTATCACTTTTGGATCCTAATTGATTCTAATCGCACCTAAATGTCTGTAACGACATCTAAACAACCCTATTATAATTGAAATGGCTATAATGACATGTAAATAACAATTACATGACATGAATCCTAATGTCAATGAGTGATTAAGAACACTAATGGCATAGGTGTGACCATAAAGACAATTATGACGATGATTTTGTTGATGATGTACTTAAATGATGATGATGATGATGATGATAATGAGGATGATGATGAAGATGATGTTGATGTACCATAAGGATTCGATGATGATGGTGATGACAACGTCGATGTCCACAATGATGATACGTGTCATAATACTTCTGGATACTGAAAAACTTGAGATATTGGAGTTAATAACAAGTAATAGAGGTTGTGAGGTGTTGACCATAAAAATATTGTTAGCCATTGGGTTTTATATTGAATGATATGGCCATTGGGTTTAGTAGTTCACCCACCCCCCCTACACCCCCCTTGCAAGACGGTAGTACAATACCACCTATCGTGGTGCTACCAAAATGTCACCCTACAATGTTGTTTTGGAAAACCCCCTCATGCATATTGTTGTCTCTCTTAGCTTAGTAGGATTTTCAACTCATGGGGGAGGGCCAGAGGCCAGTAAAATGGCCAATAAGGCTCTGATCTGTGATGTTCATTGCTGTCCGACAAAGGCGTTCAGTAGGAAGGTCGACCGAGGGTATGCTATCTAATTTCCTAACAATTTTTTGTTGATTCAGGTTGATATTCCTTTTACTGCATGCTGCTACCAGAATCTTGAAAACAACAATCTCAGGGGGAGGGGAAGGATCACCCCCTGTGACGAGCATGAATGCTTGAAACGCCCAAAACTAAACTGAGGAGGCGTTGCGTGGGATCAAGAGCATCGGAATCGGGAGCAAAAAAAATTATAATGAGGTTGTTCATACATAAAATTTTAATAAACATATATCTTTATGAAAGTAAAATAATAAATATCATCATTTATGGGAAAAGTTGCTAAATTTTTTAGAAATAGTCTAAGTGCCAGAGGTTTTCTATTTTTATGGTTTCTTTTTCTAGTTTGTTTTTAACATAATACGGTAGAAATTTTAGAGTATTATTGAAAAAACATATAATAAATGTTAAACTTACATAATTTTGGTGTCCCTCGTGTATTTGAGGATGCTAAATCCATTTATGCATTCAAAAACATGATTTGGACACTTCAAAATTCAGATTTTGTAAAAAAAAACCAAATTCCAATAAAAAATCACCAAAAAAAACAAAACTTCTAACAAATAGACTAATCCAATTTTTTATATCCTTAAGACATAGAAAATTACAAAAAAATATACAAACTACCACACAAATATTTGACTCAAGAAATGATATCACCTTTAACCAACGCAACTTTAACTATTTATTCAACAATTGCCATATATTCTATCTAAATATATATTGATTTCTTATTAAAATGCAATTGTTTGTGAGCTCAAGGAAAATGGATATGAAATAGTGAATGGATATGAAATAATGAAGTATTAATATGTAAATTTTTAAAGTTTTATAAACATTGAATTATCCCACATTATATTAATGTTTTTTTTAAATTATAAATTACATGTGATAATCAATTTAAATGCCCAATAATTTTATCAATATCTTGATGGTATATTTCTAACAATCATTCTTTTTCAACAACATCAGACATGATGTTATGGTCAAAACATCCATATAGAAATTGATTTCTATACTAATCTTCTTAAATCTATTTTGTTAAATTTTTACCTTTTTCTTTTTTCCATTACTTTTAAAAATAAAAGAAAATACAACTTTAAGAGGAAGAGATGAAAGCGTATGTGGTTGTTTGGGAGGGGCTTAAACTCCCTGATGGGAGGCTGGAGATGTTAAATCTTGAGATATAAAAGGGTTGGGTCAAAATTGAGCGGACCATCAAAATCGTTAAATTAAATCGCAATCTTCACTTGCAATCGGTCTTCCATTCTTCATTCTTTCTCTTTCAATTAATTAGGCTAAAGGCCTTCTTTCTCCGAGGTCGGGTTTGAGAAACCTTGTACCTATTTTCGTCATCCATTGATCAAATAAAAATGTGACATGTATGCTAGATTGGAGTTGGATGGGTATAGTTGAAAGGCAGTGGTCTGAGTTAGTAGGGTGCGGGAATCGAGGAGTCAACAAAAAAAAACTTCTTTATTTGTGGTTTTGAGAAAGGCATTGTACATGCTGCACAAGCGTGTGGTGGGATGACCCTTGGACTATAAAAAGGCTTGGGCAAGGTTCCATACCTTTAGTTGGAACCCGTGACCAATTGATCCAATGCAAGCAGGGTTTGGTCCAAAAGGGGCACCGACAACGCTTAGATCTGTAAAATTCACTAGCATTTGATTTTCTTTTGGCATTATTTTTCCCGCGGAATCCATTCTGGTGAGTTGGGTTTTGATCTTCTTGGCCTCTCCTTCATTTATTTATTTTAATTTCCATGCTGTGAGAATTTATCACACGGACGAGAAAAAATTCTGTGATAATTTATCAGAGAAGACTGTTATCGAGGTTTTATTTAATAAATACAATACTAAAACAAAGAGAAAGTACAGAGTTATATTCTTAGTAGGTGTGTGTGTGTGAATACTTCATTGGGGTGATAAGGGATCCAAATAAGTGATGTTTGGGTGAATCCCACAAGAGAAACATAAGGAGTTTGCAGAAGAATTCAACGATCCCTTAGCAGAGAAGAAGATAAGCAACCCCAGATGAGAGAGCATGCATAGACACTACTAGAAGGATACAGGAAGAGAAACAAAAAAGAAGAGCCGTAGGAAAAGAAACGAAAAAGAAGAGCCATCCCAAGAATAGAAGAATCCTGGAAAAAAAAAGAGCAATTAAAAAGAAACATTACTATAATAAAAATCCATCCCAAGCAGAGAAGAATCCTGAAAAAGAAACATTAATGTAATAAAAACAAATATCAAATAAATTCCAATCTTGTATAATTAGTAAGTGTCAAAATTTTCTGAGAGTCAAGTGCTGATATAAATTTTCTGAGTGTTAAAATCATACGCAACAATCATTTCTAACTTCGTACAAGTCCTATTTTCGGTTGAAAATAAAGGTATTTATGAACTGAGGTTTCTTACAATCATTTTTTCCAAGCTTAAGCATCATTATATAGTGTGTTGATGACTTAAAATTACAACATTACCCTCTTATTGTAATATGGTGTAAACAATGGTTATTTTTCTTGAAAGTTAGATACTGAAAGTTGTGTATTAATTATTTTTACCACTATTACATATGGCTCAAAATTCCCACGACAGTTTTCCACAAATAAGTTAAAAATGATTTTTTCGTGGAAAAATAGTTTAAAATTTTGGAAAAAATAAAAATGTCCCCGACGATCGTCGCTATAGTGACGGATAGTCTATAACGTTGCTATAGTGATGGACGTTCATCACTATAGAGACGTATATGGATATGTTAATGGTCTCTAACTATGGAGGCCCATCCAAGTACCTGAACACGTTATTTAAGCTAAGTATCCCTTGTCTTAAGGAGAAAGAAAGAAATACTATTTAACAATTTTTTGTCCAAAAGCATGCTAGTTCTAGATGGTTCCCAAACCAGATAGTAGAAGTCCATTGCTCAATGAAAAGACTTCCTAACTACTCCACCAAATAGAAATATTAAACCATTTCATTACTATTTTTTATCTTTAAATCCAATATTTATTATTTATCTAAAAATTTAACAATAAAACCTATCACGTCTTTACAATCTGACCATCCAAATTTATATATATATATATATA
>LPNX010186568.1:37828-99754 GCA_001517045.1 Pseudotsuga menziesii
CCTACGACAAGAACTAATAAAATATACACATGTGAATTGTAACTCGGTACAAATTTGTATAAGAAAACTACAATATAAATACATTTAGCATAAATAAACTTGATGCAAAACCATTACAACTTAAAGATGCTTGAGTTCAAAGGTGAACCAAAGGTTTGTATGGTCCACTATCTATGAAGTAGTATACTAGTGAAATCCATTTCCTATGTGTCTACCTTGATCCACATAAATATTATAGTCTATCTCATTTAAAAATAAAATTATTTTAAAATCATAGCTCAACAAATATAAAATTAACTTATGAAACCTCAAACCTCCATATTTATTTGACAAAAATCCCATACCCACTTAGTTTAAAAATTCCCCCAAAACCAAGATACTAAGTCATAAACCACAACCTACCCAACCAAGATATAGTCATAAACCACAACCCACCCAACCATGATTATTTTACAAATTGGAAAAAATATTTAAAATCTCTCCATCTTAAAAATTCAATGGCCAACCTTCCATCTTAAAAATTCAACGGTCAACCTTATATACGTGTACATTTTCAAGTCAGCATAGAACTTCCATGATAAAGCCATCGCCATCAACGTTCAAAATTCAACCCTTCCTAGCCCTTCAAAAGGGTTCTAGCCCTTCCCAAAAGTGTAAAGTTAAAATTGTCCTTCAAAAAAAAAATTAAACTTTGAATTTTAACCTTCCAATTAAGAAGGGCATAATTTATATCAACATTTCAAAAGGACAACATTTGAAATTATCCATCCATATAAATTTGTCAAGATCTTTAAATTCCTATGCTATAAAGTTCAACTCATCATTCAAAATATTGGAAATATGATAAATTATAATCACTCACTCACTCACTCATGTCATGCACTCACTGCTTAGCTTAGTTGTGCAAGATGGCCAATAATCATTGATGACTACAAGGTAGTAGCTATCGAGATGTGACTCTGAATCCGAAGGCACTTGGGCTTCAATATAAAGTGTGGCAATGTGTCAACAACTATGGTTATAACAAAAAAGAACAGCTACTAGTCTACTACTAGACCCTAAACTAGGTCAAAACTTTGTGCTTACTACCTATGTGAACCTTGATCCCAATGTCCACTCTTTTTTCCTCAAAATGAAATTCAAAAGGCCGTTTTGATAAGTCCTCCTCTACAAGACTTCATTTCTTGCATGAATATTATGGACTCACGACAACTATAGACAACACTTGATGTCATGCAAATACAAATAATCGCATGTAGTTAGGATCACAAAATGTACAAAGGTCGATTTATGCATTGCTATAGAGAGGTGTCATTGGGCACACGATATGGAGAAACAATGGTTATTAATAAAATTAAAAAAACAATTGTTGGATCAAGAATAGTCTTGAATTTGATGGGTGGCATGATCATGATGTAATCTCCCTCTATCCTTCCTAACATTTGTGGTTTCTCACAACATTTGTCCTCAACGCCACCAAAATACATATAAAAAGTGTTTGTGTTTACATCCTCTTCTCCTTAAATCCTCATCTCATAGTCATAAATTAAGATTATTATGCATGCACATCCGCACGTTATAATATGAATTGGGTCAAGGCGCAAAGACTAAAATATTAAATGTGTCAAGACACAAAGAGTAAGACACAACTATAAGTCTTAAGATTTACCATATAAGTCTTTAGTTAACACTATCAACTGAGATTTGACACATTGGATTGTTGTGATATTATTATCACTCCTTACCAATGTGATTGCAAGACATTATTTGAAGGTGAAGTCCATTATTTTAGGTCTTCTTTCTCATTATCATGCCTTTTGGTAAAACAATAAAGAGGGTAGTGGCCTGCATCAGCATGGAAAACGATTTTGACATAGAGATTATACACATTAATTTTTTTCATTAAATAATGTAAATTCCTACCTATGTTTGTCGATTCACTGAATCATGCACTGGTACAAAACACAACGAATTTTAGAGCCCCGAGCCCTTAATTACTCACTCCTAGAAATTTCTCAAATCTAGCCATTAGTAAACTTATTTTGGTATTTTGGTTCAATTTAAAAGGCACAGTATTATTGAGACTCAGACATGTAGTGAGTTGCAAGGGTTCAATTGACTTAGGATTGATTCCATTGGCCCTCCATCATATACATGTATTCTTTCACGACAATTGTTGAACAAAACAAATTGATGCCTCGACCTCGGTTATGCTAGCTTTGCTAACTTGCTTGTCATGTAGAATTGTTTTTTTTTTATGTTTTCTGAGTTGTGTATTTTCTTTTCATAGGTGCCCGATCCTTATCATTCTTACAACTCTTTAGCTTGGATTGCACGCAGATTCCCCAATATGGTTATGGAATCTAGTCTAAGTAGTTGTTTTGTAAAATGAAGTGTGCTCCAACTGGAAAAAGTACAATGGAATAATTGTTATGCTACTAAACTATAAAATTAATGATACACATATGCCAACTTAATGTTGATGTATTTGTAACTTTGGAATGTATTCACTTGCATATTTTATGCATTGTACCCCAATGTTCCTATCGGGAAGTATCTGTAATGTAATTGAGTCATGTCATACCCCAATGTTCCTATCGAGAGAATCACTAATGTAAACAAGTCATGTAAAGTCATAGAGGGTAACCCTCCTTATTGATAAAGGGTTAAAGTGCCTGAATTTGTGGGGCACTAGGGTTGTTAGACTCTCCTAGATAAGTCGGCCCAGGTCAGTTAATGTAATTCGGGTCATTAGTACCCCAGTTGTGGTTACTCCAGCCTACATAACTGAGTTAGGATTACTCGAGCCTACATAACTTAGTCAAATATTAAGTGAACGAAAGAATACAAATAGAGAGTGAGCCTCTATATTTATCACACACACACTCACTCACTCACTGGGGCGCATGAGTGAGAGAGGAGAAGCTCTCTCAACTGAGAGAGAGAGAGAATAGTTGTTGGAGATCATCTTTATATTTTCAGGTTTTACTGCTTCCATTGGTGCTCATTCTATCTATGAGGAAGTTGCAGGGTTTTCTCCTTTATGTTTTCCTCGAGGAAAATTATTTGTGTCTCTTGTCTCTTGTGATTTTTGATGTGCATGTTATTCTCTCAGATAAGATCCTAAGATAATGCTAGCTTAAATGTTAAAAATCTAACAGTTAATGTGTTTAAAATAAATTTTATTGAAAATATATCATTTATTCATATAAATATCAAGGCATTATTGGAGAAGACGTAGGTGCCAAAAATTTCACAGGTCGAAGATAAATTCTTGATGTACATTGTGTCCAAGTTTCAACCTCAGATTTGCTATATTCTAGGAGATATGATTCTTCCAAGTTAGGGTTCCAGCCTCTACCAGGATTCCTCCCCAAATAGGACACATGGGGAGAATTGCTATATCTAGGGCTATCAAGGTCCAAATGAAATTTCACAAGATGTTATAGAAAGGGCACAAATTATAATTTCTGTGGTAAAAGTTTCATACCCCAAAGGTGAGAACAGTGACACGTGGCAGTCCATACAACTTCGCTATGCTGAACAGTCCTGAAACAGGTCACCTTGGAAGAATGATCATAAGTCTCAATTGGTTAATCCAATTCTTCTCAGACCTATGGAATTGGAAAGAGGATAGACAAGGCTACCTTAGTGCGGATTTTTAGACATAGAGTAGTGGTACTTTCAGAGATACCGTAGAACAATATCAGGAATTTCTGCAGTAGAAACTGGTAAACTAGGGCTTCCTGTTCTAGGAGCTTCCCTCCACTGTTTTGAGAAAAGGAGTACATTGGATAGTTCACCTTGAAGAGGTCTATCTTTCTATTGAATAATATCTAAAATATTCCAAGTTTTTAAAATTAGGGTTTCTTTAACAAACCCTAGATCAGCTTGCTCCGAAACCAGGATGGACACTTCAAATTAGTAGGATCTAATCTTTTGCTATTTACAGTTGAGGTTCTCATTTCAAGATGACTAATCACACTAGCTTGATGACAATATTGGTGATGCTGACAACTTCCAAGAATGGAAGTATAGGATCTCACTAGTTCTTGAAGGAAATGAATTGGACACCTACATAAGTGGAAAGGTTCCAATTCCAGAGGGAGATGAAGCTAAAATCCTTACACAAGAATAACTTGGTCAAGGGAAAGAAGATCATTGTTGATTCAATCAAGGATCACCTTATACCACAAGTGTCTTCCCTAAAGACACCGAAAGATATTTTTGATTCCTTGACCAAGCTATTTGAAGGGAAGAACATAAATCGAAAAATGATTTTGAGAAAACAGTTGAAGAATGCGAAGATCCAGAATGCAGAGACCATAGAGTCACACTTTACAAGGGTCTCTCAAATCAAAGAACAACTTGAAGTGGTAGAAGAAGAAGTGGAGAATGCATAAGTTGTTATAACCACCTTGAATGGCCTCCCAGGATCATGGAATTCATTCATTCAAGGAATGTGTGCCAGAAGGAAGTGATTACTTTCAGCAGACTCTGAGAAGAGCACACACAAGAAGAAGCTCGACTCATAATAAGAGAAAATAACATGGGAGCAACTAAAGATCAAGATTTCACGATTCAAAGAAGATACCTCAAGCGATGAGGAATATGAAGAACTCAATTCTTGAAGAGACTCTTATCCATTTTGAACATTTGGATAAGAAATGATGTTGTTATGAATGAAGAAGATCATGAAGCTGAAAGAAGGAGTCTACCCACGAAACAAATAAAGATAAGTATTCAATTGTTTTGCTATGCACTTGTTTATATTCAGATTGATGTGTTATGCATGATAGAATGTTTGCATTAATGACAGTATACTACTAATATGCATGTGATGGGTAAGTAGCTCATGGTGCTATACAACTCTCCATTGCTACTTATCTAGAATGAAACCTCTTTGCTGACATATTGGATTAATGCACAATCTCAATGTTGTCCTGGTAGAGATGGAAGGCATCTAGAAAGTTTTCGTGAGATATGGATGAATGTTGTATTGGCTAAACTAGTTGCATGATTATATCTTTATCCATAAGAATTTTCCACTATGAATATGCCTTATGAAATGTTTCTAACCATACAAATCCATTTGACTTGTAGGAAAGATCACGTGCAATCACCTCCAAGCAAAGAAGAATGAGAATTGTTCCGAAGAACAAGTGATGATAGTTCAATATGAAGAATAATACACTAGTAGAAAATGAGAAATTAATGACTAAAAAAATGACTAAAATCAGGCTATAAACGACTATTTTTGAGTCGGTGACTAATAGTAGAAAATTGCCACTATCTTATAGCTAGTCATATTTCACTAGTCATTAATAGCTTGACTCAGTAGTCATTGATTCAGTCATTGATAGACAATGATTTAGTCATTGATAGACAACGCTTTAGTCATTGATAGTCAATGATTTAGTCATTGATAGTTAATGATTTAGTCATTGATTTAGTCATGGATTTAGTCATTGATTTAGTCACTGAGTGAGTCATTGATTTAGTCGCTGATTTAGTCACTGATTGCAGCCGTTAATGACCAAATATACGACTAAATAAACTACTAGATGTTACCATATTAATGACTAAGCTAAATACGACTAAGATACAGGAAATTAGCTACTAATAGTCGTATATATGCGAATTTAGTCGTTTTTGTAGTCACACATTTATGATAGGGCACATAGGAATAGAACCACCAACCTCCTTCCTATAATTAGGTAGGCACTCTACCATTGAGCTAGCGCCCTTTAAGAAGTTGTTATTGCTTGAAAATTATGATATTCAAACAAATTTATGATAGATATCAATCTACAAACTACATAATTATTACTATTACAACTTACCAGTAACGAGTATTTATGATAAACTAATTCCTGAGAGCTATGTACAATTTTCCCTATAACTAAAGCTAATAAAAATACTACAAATACTCTTACCAAAAAGATTTAGTGATGAGTACCTCTTCCCATTCTTCATCACTATCGTTCTCATAGTCCAAAGAAGATTCCTTCCTGAAAGGATTTCGAAGCCCAATGCCATCACTGCATCAAAAACAAAGAGTCAGAAACAAAACTTTCCCTCTTGTCTACTGCAATATTAAGAATCCGTGAGCTTCAAGGTGTTTCAAATGTCCCTCATCATGGGCTATCAAAATTAAAACACAACCTGTTGCTTTGATAATTAATAATCTTAAAATTATGCAAAGTATATTCACCTTTTCTTTGAGAAGGTGACATAATAAGCAGGTCTATGGTTGTGATCAAACTAAAAAAGGTTTCTTCTCTTATTGTGAAGCCTATTTTATTGTGAATCCTATTTTAGCTTTAAATCAAGTGATAAACATTCTAAGAGCTAGGAAGATTCAGAAACTTATTGCTAATGGAGACTCAACGATTATCATTTGCAAAATTGGAGACTTAACTCCCTATGGACTGTAATGTCTTGCAAAAATCATCTCTAGACCTAGATTTCAAAGAATTGCAAGTATTTGTGACTTGGGGAATTGTAAGTATTGCAAGTATTTAGCATTGAATCATTTACTGTTTCAAAGGTACCATTTTGTATGGAGGAGTTATGCTTTGTGAATCATTATTCCTTGGCTATAAGGGCACCTAATAGTGGATTCAATAATTAAAGAGTCATGTTGCAAATATAAAGAGAAATACCTGCTCCTACAACATTGCATCTTTAGATAAACCTTTAAGGGGTTGTATATTTGGTTTCTAGGTTATGATACTAGTTATTTGAAAGGCAGGACAACTGGTTAAGCATGAATTAAACTTGAAAAACTTGCAAAACATTAGGTATAACAAAATATATATCAGCTCTATGTTGATATGTACAGGATCTGAAACAACTTCCATGATGATTGGACAACAGTTCACAGAGAGAAATAACCATTGATAAGAACTGAACTTTCCTTAGAATGTATGGTCACCTAAAATAAGACTACACTAAAATTTAGATTCTGGTAAGCTTTTGAGATATTTGAATAAACCTATCGAAAAGGTTGGAGAGACCGGTATTCTAAAGTGTTCTTATAATACACAGTTGCATAAAGGAATATTCTTATCAAGATTTATGAATTTCAACATGAATAAATTTACTTGACCATGAAATGCACATTTATGATGAAGCAAAGGATAGAGAAAATCATGATGAGGTTCATATTCCCCATTTGAACTGCCTACACTGTTCCATTCTCTTTATCTAAGGGCTTTGAGCCAATTATATGATGATGTAATACTAGGTGTTTCCACTATGCGGGCTTACATTTATTCTTATTCTTGATCAGTTTATTTGTAGGGCAGCCTCAAAAACTCGCTTATGACAAGAAGTGGCTAGGTGACCAATCTTACAACAGGATCTACCCTTGAAAGCAAATTGTTCATAAGTCAAACTTCTATTTCAAAACTACTCCAACATCAAGAAGTATTTCCCCTGTAAGATTAGGGCCTCAAGTTAATAGTGCATTTATACTTCATATGAGTGTGAGATGGCACCACACATGCCATTCCCAACTCTAATATTCAGTTTTGAATGCTCTCTGCCCATATTTGTTATCAAAGGTGGGAAAATGAGAATTGTGTTTTGGCATCGACTAGAGCAAGACAACACTCTCAATGATAGCAACACTGGTTTTGCAGAGGCAGGTGCTCATCGGTGAAGTATTCAGTTGAATTTCAAATGAGAATGGAGGATTTTTGAGAATTCAAGAGACATTATAAACTGGAGGTCTGTTGGGGAACACTCCTCAAAATTCTTGGTGTATTAGGTTGTTGTGTATTCCATTTGAGTCATGGGACTATCATTTTAGAAGTTGATTTGAACTTGTCATCATCAGGAGGCCTATATCCATGCTCAAGGTGGCACATTTTGTGTGTATTAGTGTTCTATGTTATTTTTTAGGATGGTGGTATTATCTCCTTTGTTCGGGGCTTAGTACTAGCCATTCTTTGTCTGGTGTAAATTCTACCCTTGGTATAATTCCTTTGTGGTTGTGTCCTGCATTTGAGACTTTGAGCTGTCTTTGGAGTGAGTTTGACATCACCAGGAGGCAATTTTATGATACCAAGGTCGTACACCCAAGGTGCACATTTTTTTTATACACTACATTACATATAGTCATACTCCAGTTATTACAGTTGGATGGTGGTATTTTAATGGTAATTCTGGCCTTCAATTGACCCACCTCAAGCAATTGTGGTATATCTGCAATTGTGGTCCTGTGCTCAGAACCCTAGACAATAGTGGATTAAAGGACATTCTGTGGCAGAAATATGGTGACTCTGCTACTGCATATCTCACCAAACTAAATGGAGACTGGGTTCTCCCCTATTTCGAATTGAGTCTTCTTGGGCATTCCAAGCCATGGGTTGCCCATGTTTTCATGGGAACTCAGCAGGACATCCTTGATATCAAGAAAATCCTTCAGATATAGTACTGCATCAGTGAAAACAGTTTTACCATGCTTTCATCATACTATACAAAGAAAGGAGCATATCATCATCTCATAGAACTTGGAAATCCAGGATATAGTCATGCAGCAAAGGAGGAAAATACAAGCCTTGGAGTCTGAGTGCTTGAACCTTAAATCCAGGACTGAAAAAGATCATCAAATGCACTTAGACTACATCATCAAATCATAGGCGGACTTGGGGTTCCACTACAACATATTTATACCAAAGAGGATGAAATTGTTTCACAAAAGTTTGAAGATATCAAGCTTGAGAACCCAAGGATACATGCTGTCCAGGCATAATTTAGAAGAGCCTATAGCTAAGATATTTTCCACTAAAGCATGATATGTAAAATCCTTTTTGTATTAGGTACTTCAATTAGATATATACCAGTAGGATCTCTCTAGTTTACTTTGAAAATTTAATCTCTGTTTTAAAAGACTTGTGAGAATTGAATATTTGGTGCTCACTCCTAGAATACTATCTACTTTTTTTATTACCTAGCTGTACAGTTCTGCTTTAGCCATTTTAAATTTCTAACACTATGCTACTAACAACTTTCTGAACAAAATGTCACTTCTAATTGGAGAAAATGGAGAAAAAGTGGCCTTTTAATACCTTCAAAAAATTCTCTTTGGTTGAATTTTGCAATCATGGATTAGTCCTATCCAATCATGGCAGTTGGTCAAACTGATCTAGTGGGTACTTGATTAAGGACTAATAATATCAGTTTGCAATTGTTTTATAATTCTTCATCGATGGTAAATCCGTCACCTACTCATTCAAATATGAAGAATGAAGCTCTAAGGATGATGAAAACTATGGGTATTGCAACAAAGACAACTGATCTGTCACTATTATTAACCAGTTACAACTATAACTGGCACATAAAGAATTTTGATGTCACCCAGCTTAGCCCAATTATTGCATTGTGGACACTACACATTATTTACATAAATACAAAATTATAATCTCGAAGATTTGTTTCAACAAAAACGATAAATATATATTTAATCTTTTTCATGAACTTTATAGTCTTACCAGTTCATTTAACATGACACCATGGAAAACAACAATTTGTGAGCTTGCATATTCTTACCTTTCCAATATTGTTCTTGTGTTTTTGAAGCCACTCTCTTATACAGGAGATGCCAAACATGTGCGCACAAGAAAGGGAGCTGCATTTTCATATTTCAAATGTTAGTCTTTAGACATTTGAGAATCGTATAAATAAATAAAAACATTTTGCTGTAAGAAAGATAATTTATTTGATTTTTGATAGCATGATATAGAGAACTAAAGAAACATCAAATATACATGATAGTAGCAACTGAATTTGGTGTATCTACATATGTCAGTAGAGAATACACACCAGAAAATGAATCTTGCAAGGTAGTCACGAGAGGTAGGCACTGCTCCTTGAAAAGGGGACCAACTACTCTCCATCTCACCCAAATTTCCATCCTTTGTGATGTAATTTGTCTCTCCAAATTTTATGTTCAAATATATATCATCTGGGAAAAATATCTTCAATACATTCTGCACAAGTTGCTGACTGACTACTTCAACCTCTACTGATGAAGGATGTGATAATTGAGTCACCTAATGGGATGAAGATCATCAAAAACAAATTCCAATGCATCAATATGAAATCAGAATGAGTCCTCATTAAAAAGACACAAAATCCAATCCACATACTTGGTACTACTTCCCCAACCAGAATCTTACCATATATGGTTCCAAGGACCTTAAATAATCCAACAGATAGTTGCTATTATCTTCGCTAGTTTCTATGCAAACTTGTCTCTTTTTGTGATCATGTAGCTCCTACAAATAAATCTGATCCTTGTAAGAATATACACACATACAAAGCACAAAATACATCCACCAAACTTTGCACAAGCCACTAATAATTAGCAAATACTGATACAAAGGCTTCAACATTGAATAATCATAGAGAGCATAGTGTGAATGGATCCACAACAAGGCTACCAAAATGAAAAATGTGAATGGATTTTGATTGACAAATCAATAAAAGATTTCACAACATTTTCTATAAATGTTTCTTAATAAACCTTCACATCTCTGTACCAACTGTAATGTCTACATAAAAAAAAAAATGTATGAACCGATTAAAAAAAAATCACTGGAAACAACTAACCTAAATACTTGCTTGAACAAATTGAAATACATTCTTCTTAGATCTGTTTTGCTCATTCACTACCCCAACAAATAAGTTTATGTAAGAGTTTCTAGAGTTACACTTTGTTAAGCTTAGTAGTTATCTAAATTATGCAAAATTCTCATTTGGACTGCTTACATTCAGACTTGGTTAAAGGTTCTCCATTTAGATGAGGTTTTGAAAGGAATGAAAATTGAAATTGAATATTTATCAATGTCAATAGATGACCAAAGTAGTCAACAGGATTGTAAAATAAATTAGCACATAAAATGAAGCAACTAGGAGAGTGCCAAATCATCTCCTGAAACTCCCATATGTAAACTAAGATAAGGCTTAATTAACCAAAATTATTTACACTGTAAAACCAGGTTATGTATGCAGAAAATTCCAACTGCTTCGAAATCCACTGACATAAATTAGCATGACACAATCAAGTAAAAACTCTCCAATATGTATAAGCATGTCACTCCATGATGGCCAAACAAACACGTTTGAAAATCAACTAATAACTTAGTACATTACCATCAAAGTTACACTTTGTTAAGCTTAGTAGTTATCTAAATTATGCAAAATTCTCTTTTGGACTGCTTACATTCAAACTTGGTTTAAAGGTTCTCCATTTAGAAGAGGTTTTGAAAGGAATGGAAATTGAAATTGAAAATTTATCAATGTCAATAGATGACCAGAGTAGTCAATAGGACTGTAAAATAAACTAGCACATAAGGTGCAGCAAATAGGAGAGTGCCAAATCATCTCCTGAAAATCCCATATGTAAACTAAGATAAGACTCAATTAACCAAAATTATTTACACTGTAGAACCAGGTTATGTATGCAGAAAATTGCTAACAAATCCACTGACATAAATTAGCATGACACAATCAAGTAAAAATGCTCCAATATGTATAAGCATGTCACTCCAGGATGGCCAAACAAACACATTTGAAAAAAAACTAATAACTTAGTATGTTACCATCAAAGATATCAAGCATATGTTAACAAAATAATGCATCGACCAAAGACAGATTCAACGATAGATGGCCCCAACTAATTTAACTTGCTCAATGAAAAGTAAAAGGCAAATAAAAATGCATGCACTAAATCATAGAGGCAAGTAGAAGGATGAATATCAATTCCTACCTAGCTCATTCGGTTAAGGTGTGGGTCTTGTCAGCAAGGCGACCCCGATTCAATTCCCCTTAGGGGTGAACTAGTTGGGAGGAGACACCCCAAAATCCAGTCAAGTTGACGGCTGGTGTGTTCCAGGCTAGGTGTGATCCCTGGGTGATTTTGACAGGAATATTTGCCTCTAGGTCATGGCTTCTCAAGACAAAAATCCTCTCCTGTGAAGTGAGGGAGTTTCGAGCAAACAAAAAAAAGAAGAGAAAAGGGATGATGCTTTAGGATTTAGCCTTTTTTAAACATAAACAAATTATATTAACTATTGAAAAAAGTTACCATCCTATATAGTCGGAATCCTGAATTTCTTTTAAGGGATTACAGGTATCCCAGCTATAGTGTATAGTGTGCAGAAATTGTGTTAAATGCTTACAAAAGGTTTCCACTTGACATACGAAAACAATGGCCGAGACAGCCTTGATGGGTAAAGAAAACTTACAGCAAGGAAATACCAAGTGTTCCTATTGACAAACTTAATATTACTTGCCTAATCTCGACTCTTTTGTTGTCCCAGAGTCATCTCACTGCTGAAAGTTATCGTTTCTAAGGCGTTACATAGTGACAATCCAGAAGATTGACACAAAAGTTATCCTTTTGTTTCTGCCCACTGAATTTATTTTTAATGAATAGGTTGGGACCATTGTACCAAAAGAAGATGATGGAACCCACATGGTAAAATCTTCTAAAGTGAAGCACTGGGATTCTTTCTTTATTAGTGTTTTCCTTTAGTTACTTTCTTTAACTTGTCATTGAGAATTTTATCATCCTTTGAGTTAACTTCATTATCTTTAACTTGCAGAGGCGGGACATCCTTAAGTCTGACTTGGATTATCCTTTGTTGGGGAAGATTCCTACACCGTTCCATTCTCTTTATTTAAAGGCTTTCAACCAATTATATGATGATGTAATATTGGGTGTTTCCACTAGGAGGGATTACATTTCTTCTTATTCTTGATCAGTTTATTTGAAGTGCAGCCTCAAAAACTCGCTGATGACAAGAAGTGGCTAGGTGACCAATCTCAAAACAGGATCTGCCCTTGAAAGCGACTTGTTCATAAGTCAAAATTTTGTTTCTAGACTACTCCAACATCAAGAAGGATTTCCTCTGTAAGATTAGGTCCTAAAGTTAATAGTGGATTTATACTCCACATGAGTGTGCGATGGCACCACACATGACATTCCTAACTCTAATATTCAGTTTTAAATGCTCTCTGCCCATATTTGTTATCAAAGGTGGGAAAAAGAGAACCGTGTTCTAACCTCGATTGGAGCAGGCCAACACTGGTTTTATAGAGTTAGGTTCTCATCGGTGAAGTATTTAGTTGAATTTCAAATGGGAATGGCAGATTTTTTAGAATTCAAGAGACGTTATAAACTTGAGTTCTGTTGGGGAACAGTCCTCAAAATTATGGGTGTATTATGTTGTTGTCTATTCCATTTGAGTCCTGGGATTATCATCTTAGAAGTTGGTTTGAACCTGTCATCATCAGGAGGCATATCTCTATGTTCAAGGTTGCACATTTTGTGTGTTTTAGTGTTCTATGCTATTTTTTAGGACAGTGGCATTATCTCATTGGCTTGGGGCTTAGTACTAGCCATTCTTTTTCTGGTGTAAATTCTACCCTTGGTATCATTCCTTTATGGCTGTGTCCTGCATTTGAGCCTTTGAACTGTCTTTGGAGTGAGTTTGACATCACCAGGAGGCAATTTTCTGATACCAAGGTTGTACACCAAGGGTGCGCATTTTTGTTATATGTTACATTACATACAGTCATACTCCAGTTATTACAGTTGGATGGACGTGATATTTCAATGGTAATTCTAGCCTTCAGTTGACCCACCTCAAGCAATTGTGGTATATTTGCAATTGTGGTCCTGTGCTCAGAACCCTAGACAACAGTGGATTAAAGGACATTCTATGGAGAAAATCTGGTGACTTTGCTACTGCATATCTCACCAGACTAAATGGATATTGGGTTCTCCCCTATTTCAAATTGAGTCTTCTTGGGCATTCCAAGCCATGGGTTTCCCAGGTTTTCATGGGAACTCAGCAGGACATCCTCGATATCAAGAAAATCCTTCAGAGATAGGACTACATCAATGAAAACATGATTCCCATGCTTTCTCTGAAAAATACTATATAAAGAAAGGAGCATGGCATCATCTCGCAGAACATGGAAATCCTGGATATAGTCATGCAACAAAGGAGGAAAATACAAGCCTTGGAGTCTGAGTGCTTGAACCTTAAATCCAGGATTAAAAAAGCTCATCAAATGCACTTAGACTACATCATCAAATCATAGGCATACTTTGGGTACCACTACAACATATTTATACCAAATAAAATGAAACTGTTTCACAATAGTTTGAATATATCAAGTTTGAGAACCTAGGGATACCGGCTATCCACATAGAACCTAGAAGAGCCTATAGCCAAGATATTTTCCACTAAAGCATGATATGTAAAATCCTTTTTGTATTAGGTACTTCAATTAGATATATACCAGTAGGATCTCTCTAGTTTACTTTGAAAATTTAATCTCTGTTTTAAAAGACTTGTGAGAATTGAATATTTGGTGCTCACTCCTAGAATACTATCTACTTTTTTTATTACCTAGCTGTATAGTTCTGCTTTAGCCATTTTAAATTTCTAACATTATGTTACTAACAATTTTCTAAACAAACTGTCACTTCTGATTGGAGAAAATGGAGAAAAAGTGGCCTTTTAATACCTTCAAAAAATCTCTTTGGCTGAATTTTGCAATCATGGATTAGTCCTATCCATTCATGTAAGTTGGTCAAACTGATCTAGTGGGTACTTGATTAAGGACTAATAATATCAGTTTGGAATTGTCTTATAATTCTTCATTGATGGTAAATCCATCACCTACTCATTCAAATATGCAGAATGAAGTTCTAAGGATGACGAAAACTATGGCTATTGCAACAAAGACAATTGATCTGTCACTATTGTTGACCAGTTATAGCTATAACTGGAACATAAAGAATTTTTATGTCACCCAGCTTAGCCTTGTTATTGCATTGTGGACCCTAACATTATTTACATAAATACAAAATTATAATCTCAAAGATTTGTTTCAAAAAAAAAGATAAATATATAATTAATCTTTTTCATGAACTTTATAGTCTTACCAGTTCATTTAACATGACACCATGAAAAACAACAATTTTTGAGCTTGCATATTCTTACCTTGCCAATATTGCTCTTGTGTCATTGAAGCCACTCTCTAATACATGATATGCCAAACATGTGCCCACGGGCAAGGGAGCTGCATTTTCATGTTTCAAATGTTAGTCTTTGGACATTTGATAATCTTATAAATAAATAAAAACATTTTGCTGTAAGAAAGATAATTTATCTGATTTCTGATAGCATGATATAGAGGGCTAAAGAAACATCAAACAAATAGGAGACTAGCTATTGAATTTGGTGTATGTGGGAATTTAAGAAACAACTGAGAAAGGAGAGAATTGGCATAATCAATCATAGGAAACAATATTGACAACAAAGTTCTTCCCTGAAGACTTCAATTCAAAGTAGTAGTCTCACAAAACTATTTTCTTAACTAAAGGTTCCATTGTCTATGATCATTGAATTGAATATGAATAGGGCCCAAAAACGGCCCAGATATGAGGTGCATGGGCTGTTCATTTCCTTTCATTGTCCACAGGTGGCATGGATTTCCCAGAATTCGTTTTACAACTAAGAAAAAGACAATATCATACTTTAGACTTGCCCAGAAAACTCAGAAACCAACCCATAAACCCTCATGAAAAATTAAGTGAATACCTTATGGGAAACAATGTGCATGATTCCTCAATGTCAAAACTAAATATCCATTCAGTTGATGCTATGACTGATTTAGGGCATAGTGAGACAAATTATATAGTCCACAAGGTCATGGATCAATACTGTGAACCTCAAAACATATATTAAAAACAAAAAAGTATATTTTCATTTGCAGCAACTGACACAAACTAGCTCCTTCATCTTAGTCTGAAGGTATTAATTGGAATAGAATATATATGCTTTTATCATCTTTTTATAGGAGTTGTCTTTGCACTCCCATTTTGCACTCCTCATTGTTGTACTTAACAGTCACATTGACCTATTTGCAGCCATATGTTGGAAACTAATGTGTCTCATATTATCTTATCTTATGTTCTATATTGTATTTAGTGAATGCACATGTGATTGGCAGATGTGTTATGACACAATCATTTTGTTACTGTGTGGGTCATGACAAATGAGTTAAGCCATGTATTAGTCATTACGAAGACATCATTAGGAAGTTCTTGCCAGCTAGGTACATGGACCTCATGATTTATGGCACTATTTCCCTATTTGGAATTTGACAATAAAAGGATCCCAATGTGCTTGACAACATTGCTAAGAAAAAAGAGTAGGAAAACATATGAATATGTGTTTTTTATAACTTTATACCCCTTGAACCTAGGAAAGTGAATCAAATAGAAAGACAATATACTTGGTTACTTCAAAAGATTTAGAACACATGAATCACTCATCTATGTGGGGACGATTTATAAATTAGAAGGTATCCATACCTTGTATTGGACAAGGACATCATTATCTTTCATAATCTATCTTACAATATTTCCATTCTCATCTTCTACAATCAAAACCTCTTCTGTCTTATCCATACGACAAATCATCAGCATCTTCAGTTTTGACATTGGTCCATCATATAACTTCCTTAGTTGCATAAGTTGAGAACCTATCCCATCAACCATGCCTGAAAGTAATGGAACCTGCATGGGCAAGAAATTGATAAGCCACTTTAATATTTTTGAAATATCACAACAAATAAATTAATCAAACTTCTATCAATGTTTTCATACAATTTAAGATCATATAATTAGATACTCATTAGTGAAGTACTTAACCATTAGAAACTAGCAATTAGTGTAGTACTTCCCTCATGGCAATGAAATGTTTTTCCTAGATGCTTACAATATGACAAACATTAGCAACAGTTTGGACTTTTAACTTTCTTGCAATTGTGGCAGAGTGTAATCCTCCAGAGAAGTAGAACCACTGGATGTTTAATTGTATAATCATTCATATAAACTCATTTGGAACTTTCTCTTTTTCTTTCCCATTTTTCATCATCCAAGTTGATTTGTTA
The DNA here is from genome assembly GCA_001517045.1 of Pseudotsuga menziesii. Lineage (NCBI taxonomy): Eukaryota > Viridiplantae > Streptophyta > Pinopsida > Pinales > Pinaceae > Pseudotsuga > Pseudotsuga menziesii. Next base: position 54,815 of record LPNX010186568.1, read on the forward strand.
GTTACATGGTCATCAAGAAAATAAATACAGTAGTTCAATCATCTTAAACCACTATTTGGAGCATATATATATTTGAAGGAAAATAACCCAATGGACTGAAATCCCTCAAAACGGTGGCCCCACCCTCTAGAATGTTTTATTAGTGAAGATCAAGTCGTGGGTATTAAGCCAACACAAATTACAAATTAAATGCCCACATCCTACATCAATGATCTAGCACAAATCCCAACAAGGCATGTATTTTGGTGACATCTTATAAGGCATGTGCCCAAAAAGAGATGGCCCAACTGCAAGCCACAACCACAGATCCCATGCAAGGGAGGAGCAAGCCTGCCATGATATGAACCTGGTTCTTCTTCACAGCAACCACACCAAGTAGCCACCGGACAATAGATTGATGGACATGTATATGTGTGCTTGTGTGTGTGTGTGTGATGCAAGGGAGGACTCCACACTATGTAGCTAGAGAACACACGTGTCCTCAAAATTTGAGGACACCCAATGTGCATTGAGGACTGGGACTAACTCATGTCATTGATACAAAAGGGAATATAAACTTCAACAGACATATTGCTTATCACTTAGGGATTATAATATTACTGTACCTTAGATCAAATAGGTCAACAAAACAATGGAGATCGACTTGTAGTCCAGGATTCAACCCAGAGAGGATAGTTCACTTGAAATCTGTCATTGGGGATGTGAAGTGTAGCCTTGAGGGATAAAACATGTGCTACCTACAATATTCCAAGTGACATATTGAAGCACATGTCAAACAATAGAGTCACAGTTAAACAGAGAGCATAGGCATATAGATTTGAGATCCTGATATGAATTCAATGAGATCCCCTTAGCTTCCTGGTTCAAAATACACAATTTATTGAATGTGTCCTCATCAGGAAGTTTACACAAAAAGTAAAATATAATTCCTCTAATCCCAAGAGTCTTCCTTTTTTTTCCATATTCCTTATTGCTGTTCATGAAAAAAAAGTAAAGTCTCTTTGGGGTTCAGGCTGAGTTTTACAATTTTTTGTCCCTGATTTAGCAGGGAATCTGCATGGGGTATTACAGGGTGATAGAGCCATGTTTGAAGACAATGCTGGAGTCCCAAGTCCAGGATCATGTTACTAACTTACTACATAAGGTTTTCATCACATGCATGCATAGGATAGTGAGTCTTGGGTTGAACCCCACTGAACACAGTTGAAATACCATCTTCCATTGGCTTCAATTGAGACACACCCCTTGAAGGCAGCATATCGGCAGTTTGAATAGAAAGGACATGTTTTATCCTTGAGGGATAAAACATGTGCTACCTATAATATTCCAAGTGACATATTGAAGCACATGTCAAACAATAGAGTCACAGTTAAAAAAAGGGAAAAAATATTTAGATCTAAGATCCTGATATGAATTCAATGAGATCCCCTTAGCTTCCTAGTTCAAAATACACAATTTATTGAATGTGTCCTTATTAGGCAGTTTGCACAAAAAGTAAAATATAATTCATAGAAGCCCAAGAATCTTTATCTTTTTTCCATGTTCGTTATTGTTGTTCATGAAAAAATTTAAAGTCTCTCTGGGGTTCAGGCTGAGTTTTACAATTTTCTATCGCTGATTTAGTAGGGGATCTGCATGAGGTATTAGAAGGTGACATAGCCATGTTTGAAGACAATGCTCGAGTGCCAAGTCTAGGATCAGGTTACTAACTTACTACATAAGGATTTCATCACATGCATGCATAGGACCATGTGCCCATGTGATATACAACTTTGAGGTTGGACACACGACTTGAGGATGCTTGGGTTGAAAAGCATACTTGATCGAAGTTAGTTGTAGACCCTGTTACCCCTCATTTGGTTGTCCTATGCATTTGGTTGGTAAGAAGGGTGACATCATTTTTTATTATAGTTTGATGATGTCCCACCTATTGTTGGTGGGATAATAAGTCATTCCATTTAGGAGGAGCCATTCTGGGCATGTTGTAGCCCTAGTAGATGATAAATATAGAACAACAACAGTCAAAAGTCGTATACCATCTAGGGAAAGGTGATGAACAGAAGGTTTTTTGAAGTCTGGGAAATGTAGCAGCCCTAAGGATTTATGGGCACTTTATGCTACAAGGCAGTCATAAAACAGTCACCTACAATAGCCCTCATTAGGCCTGTAGTAGCCTTAAAATAGTAGTAAGATGGTTGATCTTCAATTTTGAGCTTCTTTTAGCCTCAAAAAAATAGTAAAGAGAAAACCTGGGACCGTTCTGAGCATCAAAGTGATGATGTATTCCAATTCCAGCAGTCAAACAACAATAATATTCCAATCTGGGCGGTTTTGGAGGTCATAGATAGCAGTGAAACATCATCACTCATGATTCTGAGCAGCAGTAACAGCAGTTTTGGGCCTATTTTGTACTCAACCAAGAAATTCTGAGCAATAATGTGCATAACTATGACGTCCTTGCATGTCTTGGCTTAAGCATAGAAAATTTCAGTCATGAAGTTTGAAAATTTTCAAACTATCATGAAATGTATGTTTTAACTAAAAAAAATATGTTCTAATTTTGTTTCTGTTTGGAATTCTTCTAGCAAACAATTTATTAGCAATGTTTGTTCTACCTTATTTTAGATTTTTCAGAATGAAGTTACCATCTTTGTGATGTTAAATGTCACACCTTTGCAACCATCCTAAACATTCCATTAAGAAGGAAGAGTGACTTATGTGATGTCTCAACAAACAAAGGTAACTTCTACTCATGTCAAATAAAAACCAATAGTACAAATCAAAGTTGTACCACAGGAGACGAGATCACTGCACAGAAAAGAGAAGACTTGAAATCATGATTTGAAACAGGAACAAAGGAAAATATGTCGGCCGACATTGGTAGGAGCCATGGATTAAGGTCTTCAAGCTGCATTCCATCCTACAAAGTGAAAGTTCAAGTTAAGAGAGAATGATTCAAGCAAAAAAATGAGTGCCTCCTTCAACATCATTAATGAGCATTCTCTATTTCTTAAGAGAGAAGAAAAATTAGCACGATTTAAATTATGGCCATAGGAAAAACGGAAAACTCTCAAATCAACATGAAAATGTTTCCAAGGGGTTTGGGCCAAGGAACACATTTTCACTTATCTTATACATTAGAATCATTTTTTCTACATTGATGTCTGAAAATAAATGTTTTGGTGGAATATGGTTGAAAGTCAAATAATAATAAGAAAATTAAAATATCACTCTGAATAATACCACACAAAAATAGTAAACACTTCATTTACAAGCTAAGAAAAAGAAGTAACAGTTTAGCAATTGGAAAGTCTAAAAAATCTAGAGAGCAATCAACAAAATTAACCTTGAAATGCAACTGGACCCTCAACATTGAGCGAACTAATTATTAAAAATGAAAAGACACATATTCTATGTAAAGTGAAGCATAGGAATATATTGAAAAGCTATGTTATGATGGGTATGGAATTGATGAGGGTTCAGGAGTCCCAAATTAGGGTTTGTGGGTGCAGGAGTTATATTTTCAAGATAGTTAAACAATACCCAGTCAGACATAATGATCACTTATGACTTGACTCAACTCACCAAGATGGCATGCCAATTTGAAAATTTGTTCAAAACTCACTAGTTACTACTTTGCAAAGATAAATCCTGCAAAAGTGGGAATCAATGCTATTGCATTAGCAAAGAAACATCTGCCATAAATAAATCATTTCAATTGTCACATCAATCAAAGGGAGTCATCATTGCAACAGAAAATTCTAAAAATAAAGAGAGAATGTCATTCCCTCAGCAGAGTTTGATTAAGTTTGTTGTCAGCTAGAACACCATTGAGCTCCGGAAAAAAAACTTAGTGGACAAACAGTCATCACCCCTTTATTTATGCATGTTTCATGTGAGTTGCATAAGTAGGTTCCATTGTGAACAAGAAGCAAGAACATAAATTTTATTTTTTTCTTGGTAGGTAAATTGGAAAAACACTACCAACACATTATCATGGGGAAGGTGATCTATCAAACTTAGGTTACCTATTAGATACGAAACAACATATGAGTGTGAGGTTTTGGGGTTACTCCAAAAGTGTTTCCACCTAGCTAGGAGAGCACTAGGTCTCCTAGTCCCTTGGCAATGGTTCATGGACATCTAGATGGCTCATTTTGGGTGGATGCTTGACCCAAAGTAGAGTGATACCATAGAACCCTTACCTAGAAGGGTAAAAGAAGGTTTTTACCCCAATCGGCATGATGATTAACCCATTGGATGCACACAATGAAGATTCAGTTGCTTAATTAGGAGACATACCTACCTTGGAGGACTGCTAGGAACTTGGAGGAAAGCACTTAGCCCTAAGAGTAGGGGACCATGTGATATACAAGTTTGAGGTTGAACACACGATTTGAGGATGCTTGGGTTGACAATAATACTTCATCAAAGTTAGTTGTAGACCCTGTTACCCCCCCATTTTGGTTTTCCTATGCATTTGGATGGTAAGAAGGGTGACATCATTTTTTATGATAGTTTGATGATGTCCCAACTACTGTTGGTGGGATAATAAGTCATTCCATTTAGGAGGAGCCATTTTGGGCATGTTGTAGCCCTAGTAGATTATAAATATAGCACAACAATAGTCAAAAGTCATATACCATCCAAGGAAAGGTGATGAACAAAAGGTGTTTTGAAGTCTGGGAAATGTAGCAGTCTTGAGGATTTCTGGGCACTTTATGCTACAAGGCAGTCATAAAACAGTCACCTACAACATCCCTCATCAAACCTGCAGCAGCCTTAAAATAGTAGTAAGATGGTTGATCTTCAATTCTGGGCATCTTTTAGCCTCAAAACAATGGTAAAGAGAAAACTTGGGACCGTTCTGAGCATCAAAGTGATGATTTATTCCAATTCCAGTAGTCAAACAACAATAATATTCCAATCTGGGCAGTTTTGGAGGTCATAGATAGCAGTGAAACATCATCACTCATGATTCTAAGCAAAAGTAATAGCTGTTAGTGTTAACCTTGACTTGAGATCGAGTCAAAGGTGGTTAGGTCTAGCACATGGTTTGGGCACATGGTTTGTTGTAGCCCATGGTATTGTCCCATGGTATTGCATGTGATTAAGACTTTATAAGGCTTGAGGAGGCTCCATTGTATATTGTACTAGATGTGGGTATTGTATTGTACTGGATGTGTGTACTGGATGTGGGTAATGTATTGTACTGGAAGAGAGACTGTGAGAGTGTGAAGAGGAAGTGCAGCGGTTTTGCTGCAGGGTGTATCCCTTCATCTTTCTGGACTGAAATAAAAGGACTGGAAAATTTGTTTGTGGACGTAGCCCATCGTTTGGGTGAACCATGTTATATCTGTGTCTCTCTGTAATGTTTAATGTGTTTTTGCATCTTGTTTATTGATTTAAATGTATAATTGTTATTGCTTTGCGGTCCTATTTTTTTAACAATTGGAATCAAAGCCAAAAGGTCTATTTGGTTTGTAAACTCACAGGAAAGAAGGGTTCCTAGTTCGAGTGGGAGCAATGGCAGAAGAAGGAAAGTTTAGGGTCGATAAATTTAACGGCCAAAACTATCAATTATGGAAGATGCAAATGGAGGACTATCTATACCAGAAAGATCTGTACCTGCCATTGGGAGGAAAAGCAAAATAGCCAGCGGCTATGAAGGATGAAGAATGGGAGATTCTTGACAGAAAGGCACTAGGAATAATACAGCTGTGCCTGGCTTCATCAGTGGCCTTTAATATTTCAAAATAAATAACAACAAAGGGTGTGATGAGCGCATTGAGTAAGCTCTACGAAAAACCCTTGGCTTCTAACAAGGTATTTTTAATGAAGCTTTTATTTAATATGAAGATGTCAGAAAGTGGATCTGTTGCTGACCATTTAAATGAGTTTAATACACTTACCAGTCAGTTAAGTTCTATAAAATTGAACTTTGATGATGAGGTTAGGGCTCTTCTAATCTTGTGCTCATTGCCAGAAAGCTGGAATAGCTTGGTCATGGCTGTAAGTAACTCTGTCCCTAGTTCAAGCACTCTTAAGTTTGATGATGTTGTTAGTATTATTCTTAGCGAGGAAATGCGAAGGAAAAGCACAAGTGAGACATCAGGTAATGCGTTGACCATGGAGAGCAGAGGAAGACAAAAAGAGAGAGGAAGGAGCCCAGGAAATCGCGGCAAGTCTAAAAAGGGAAGATCCAAGTCCAGATTCGGAAAAATAGAATGCTGGAACTGTGGTAAGAAAGGACATCTAAAGAAAGACTGCAGAGCACCAAAGAAGAAAGGTGAGAGGCAGCAAGAGACTACCCAGGAAGCTAATGTAGCAGGTGATGTGTTACAAGATGCTTGGATTCTTACATTAGATAATACTAGTGATTACTGGGTAGTAGATTCAGGGGATTCATGTCATGCTACACCCCATAGGAAATTCTTTTATGATTATGTTCAAGGTGATTTTGGGCATGTGTTATTGGGGGATGATGAACCATGTAAAATTGTTGGAAAGGGTAAGGTACGGATCAAACTAAATAATGGAAATGATTGGTTGCTAAAGGATGTAAGGCACATTCCTGCTATGAAAAGAAATCTGATCTCAACAGGGTAGTTGGGAGATGGCGGCTGTTTGTCTACGTTTGGAGAAACGTGGTGGAAGGTTACTAAAGGATCAATGGTAATTGCAAAAGGAGATAGGATAGGTATGTTATATTTATGTCCTCATAACACTGATTATTCTATTTCTGTGGCTTCCACAGAAACAGGTGCAGCGTTGTGGCATCATAGGCTTAGCCACATGAGTGAGAAGGGGATGCAGATTCTCCACTCAAGGAAACTGCTTCCAAATCTGAAGCAGGTAAGTTTGGAATTTTGTGAGAACTGTGTTTATGGAAAACAGAAGAGAGTTATATTTCTCAGGGTTGGGAAACAAAAGAAGAGTGAAAAGTTAGAGCTTGTCCATACAGATGTATGGGGACCAGCTTAGGTACAATCTCTTGGTGGCTCTCATTATTATGTAACTTTTATTGATGATGCAACTAGAAAAATTTGGGTTTATTGCATTAGATAGAAATCTGATGTGTTTGATACTTTTAAGAAGTGGAAAGCTTTGGCTGAGAATGAGACAGGAAAAAGGTTGAAATGTCTTAGATCTGATAATGGAGGCGAGTACTACAACAAAGAGTTTGATAGTTACTGTTCACACAATGGGATTCGCAGAGAGAAGACAGTCCCTGGAACACCCCAAGAAAATGGCATGTCAGAAAGGATGAACAGAATGATCATGGAGCGTGCAAGGTGTATGAGATTGCATGCAGGGTTGCCCTTACAGTTTTGGGTTGATGCTGTAAACACTACTGTTTATTTAATAAACAGAGGGCCTTCAAGCGCTTTGGATGGTGGAATTCCAGAGGAGGCATGGACAGGTAAACAGGTAAAATACTCATTTCTGAGAACTTTTGGTTGTGAAGCATTTGTCCATATTGATAAAGATGATAGAACAAAGCTTGAGGCTAAATCCAAGAAATGTACCTTTATTGGATACGGGGTTGATGATTTTGGTTATCGCTTATGGGATCTTAAAAATTGCAAAATCATTAGGAGTAGAGATGTAGTATTCAATGAAAAGGTCATGTACAATGATCAGTTGCACGGAAAGAAAGAAGAAAAGGAAAACACAGAGTACATAGTGCTTGATGAAATCAAAGAAAATGAAGTTCCAAAAGCACCAGAAAATCAAGAGCAGCAGCAGGTACCTGAAACTCCTGCAACTGTAAGAAGGTCTACCAGGTTAAGTAGACCCCCTGAACGATTCTCTCCTTCACTGTATTATTTATTGATGACTGATTCTGGTGAGCTAGAATGTTTTGAAGAAGCAATGCAAGTAGAAACTAGAAAGAAGTGGGGGCAAGGCATGGATGAGGAGATGGACTCATTGGTAAGAAACTAGACTTGGGATCTGGTTAAGTTGCCTGTAGGGAAAAGGGTATTGCAGAATAAATGGGTTTACAAGTTGAAGGAAGAAGATGGAGGAAAGAAGCGGTACAAGGATAGACTTGTTGTAAAGGGGTTTGCACAAAAGAAAGGTATAGACTTTGATGAAATATTTTCTCCTGTTGTTAAAATGACTTCAATTAGAACTATTTTAAGTCTATTGGTAGTAGAATATTTGCATCTTGAACAATTAGATGTAAAAACGGCCTTTCTCCATGGGGGTTTGGAGGAAGAGATTTATATGTAGCAGCCACAAGGGTATGAGGTCAAAGGGAAGGAGAATTTGGTTTGCAAGTTGAAGAAGAGCTTGTATGGCCTAAAGCAAGCTCCAAGGTAGTGGTATTTAAAATTTGATAAGTTTATGATAGAACAAGGCTATGATAGATGTCATTATGACCACTGTGTTTATTTCAAGATGCTAGATAACAGAAGATATATTATCTTGTTATTGTATGTGGATGACATGCTTGTCGCAGGGTCTAACATGCAGGATATAAATGTGCTCAAAAGAAAACTAGCTAAATCATTTGTGATGAAGGATTTGGGTGCTGCAAAGCAAATCCTTGGTATGAGAATAACAAGAGATAGGAAAAATCACAAATTGACATTGTCTCAAGGTGAGTACATAGAAAAGGTGTTGCAGAGGTTTAGAATGCAGAATGCAAAACCAGTCAGCACACCTTTGGCAAGCCATTTCAAACTAAGCAAGCATATGTGTCCAGAGACACAGGAAGAGATAGATTACATGTCCAAGATTCCATATTCATCAGCAATTGGGAGCTTGATGTATGCCATGGTGTGCACAAGACCAAATATTTCACACGCAGTGGGAGTTGTGAGCAGGTATATGAATAATCCAGGTAAAGAGCATTGGAAAGTAGTACAGTGGATTCTCAGGTATTTGAGAGGTACCACTTCTCATGCATTATGTTTTGGAGTTTTAGACACTGTTCTACAGGGATATGTTGATGCAGATATGGCTGGTGATAAAGACAGCAGGAGGAGCACCACAGGGTATGTGTTCACTGTAGGTGGAACATCAATAAGTTGGATTTCAAAACTGCAATAGGTTGTTTCAATTTCAACAATGGAAGCATAGTATGTTTCTTCTACAAAGGCTAGTAAGGAGATGATTTGGTTGCAGAGGTTCATGGAAGAATTGGGTAAGAAACAGGAGAATAGTAGGCCGTACAGTGACAGCTAGAGTTCCATTCATCTTGCAAAGAACTCAGTCTTTCATTCGAGGACTAAACATATAGAACTCAAGTACCACTTCATAATATCTGTTCTAGATGAAGAACTGTTAAAACTGGAAAAGATTCACACTAGCCAGAATCCTGCAGACATGTTGACAAAGGGAGTAACCAGAGAGAAACTGAGTTCCTGCTCGGTTTATGTTGGCCTTAAAGCATGAAGGTGAAAAGAAGAAATTTTCCAAGTCTAAGGTCCAGCAAGTGCAGTAACAGTAGAGTTGCTGTGATTAGTCACCATGAAGGCACATGAAAAAAATGTAATGGAGTGGCTTGCATGTAAATGGGCATATGGCTGTAAGACCCGGTAAGGCATGCATACCCCTGGTAACTCACCGGTAAAGTCGGGAGATAGACCTAGGTGATAGGGGGGGTGTATGTAAGATTCCTCGGTAAATATTTGAGGGGAGTTGGTGATTACTCCAAGTCAAGTTTAAATGGGGGATTGTTAGTGTTAACCTTGACTTGAGATCGAGTCAAAGGTGGTTAGGTCTAGCACATGGTTTGGGCACATGGTTTGTTGTAGCCCATGGTATTGTCCCATGGTATTGCATGTGTTAACCTTGACTTGAGATCGAGTCAAAGGTGGTTAGGTCTAGCACATGGTTTGGGCACATGGTTTGTTGTAGCCCATGGTATTGTCCCATGGTATTGCATGTGATTAATCCTTTATAAGGCTTGAGGAGGCTCCATTGTAAATTGTACTGGATGTGGGTACTGTATTGTACTGGATGTGGGTACTGTATTGTACTGGAAGAGAGACTGTGAGAGCGTGAAGAGGAAGTGCAGCGGTTTTGTTGCAGGGTGTATCCCTTCATCTTTCTGGACTGAAATAAAAGGACTGGCAAATTTTTTTGTGGACGTAACCCATCGTTTGGGTGAACCACGTTATATCTGTGTCTCTCTGTAATGTTTAATGTGTTTTTGCATCTTGTTTATTGATTTAACTGTATAATGTTTATTGCTTTGTGGTCTTGTTTTTCTAACAACAGTAATTCTGGGCCTATTTTGTACTCAAACAGGTAGGTCTAAGCAATAATGCGCAAATCTAGGCACTTTTAACTCTCAAATAGCCCTTGTCTTCCAATTTGGGGAAGGACATGGCTTCCGTAAGTCCATATTTGGGTTTAATATTCTAATTTTCCATTAACTTTACAACTCAAAATTGCCCCTCTAACGTAAACCCTCAACATGTTTTTATGAAAATCTCATGCATCCAGCTATGCTAGCCTTCCAAGCTAGCACCCCCCTTCCTTTTGTGTCTATCCTAACCCTTGGATCTTCCTATACCCATATACACCCTTAAATCTCCCAAAGCCCTCCTCTAGCATTCAAAAAATCCCTCCTAAATCCCAAATGTGTGAGTCATACCCTCTATTCCTCACACATGTGGCTGTCTTCCCTTATCTTAGCCTTGGTTTGGAGTCTAAATTCCCTCAAATTTCAATTAAATTGGACTAAAGATAAATGCACTAAGAGTTGCAAGGCGCATTCTACAGCCCCAGCGAGGTGGGCTGGGGTAATCCATCAACTCTTTGTATATATACCAATGTGTTTAACTGTACATTGAATCTAGACGGTGCATTTCCAGCACTGAATATGAACGCTAGCATAGCACAGACCCTGACCCCATTTCTTGTCAAATTTAGAGGAGCACTCCATCATTTTAGGTTGTTGGTGCACTTGTGCATGCTTTTGGAGAAGTCATCCCACTTGGGAGAGGTTTAGCTTAATTATTAATGGAAGAACCTAGGCTTACAAATACCCCTACCTACGACATTATTTTCAAATGCACTTACAACATGACTGCTGATTTTTGCTGCTCAAGTATTCTTACATCTTTGGCAGCCTGTAGACCTACCCTTATAAAGGGGTCAAAATCACAACTTCCTTATATTTTCCAAAACCTTAAGAAAAAACTATCAAGTATGGGATGTGCTAGTGAAGATAAGGGTAAAACCCCCTAAAACTCAGTTGTTGTACAAGAAATAGGATGTTGAGAAATATAATTTCAAATCTTAAAAAACTTAAATAGCTTTGGATAGAGGAAGAAAAATCCACACTCGCTCTAATACCATGTTATAAAGCATGAGATATAGTATCTATGAGACTCGCTCTGGGTGCATTTGCAACAACGAGGTTTATATCCAAGGACATATTGATTCTAAGCAATTATGGGCACAAGTAGGAAAAATCTATGCATGTTTAGGTATTTAAACAACCCCAATTAACAAGTGCTCTTAATCCTGGGTCTGAAATGACACCTTTTTCTTAAGGGAGCAGCCATCCAAGCAAAGAAACAACTCAGATTTTGGCAACAAATCAAACAAAATGTTAAATTATTACAAACAACTCAGATTTTGTATGAAGAGTATGATTAACTAGGAAGGTTTGTAACTTGTTTTATGATTTATTACACTTGTAAACGATAAATAGGGTTCAACAATTTCAGACTTTCCTCTTATTTGTGCACATTACAAAGAATATATGTCGGCATCACTAAGGCCATTCATCCCTACTTCTAACTTAGGCTCAAAGATTGGCCTAGTTTACATTTGAGGGTTTAACATATTGGTAAATTTTGGTTTATGTTGAAGAAGGCTTCTAAAGCCCCAATGCTTTCAATTTTGCTCCTTCTTCTAGCATTTTTATAGAGATATTACCCTTTAGGATTTATTGGATCATGATCAAGGAAATGTTTTAAAAACATTTTTTTCACTCATATTAAGGTTTTATTTAGTGGTCCAGATTTGTAATCTAATAGGATTGTCATCCAAGCTTAAATATCAAAATTGATATATGAAATAGTGGTCAAAATATTGTATTTCGGCCTCGACCTTTTGGGAACCCTACACTCAGCTTTACAATTTAGAAAAGTGATCATCAACTTCAAGTCCTTAAGTTACAGGTCCATGTTATTTTGGAATGCCTCGTAAAATATTAGAGATCACTCTATGTTGCTGTATACTTACTATAGATCAAACTCAGAGAACTCTTTTCTCCCTTAGTAATCTATAACCATTAATCAAACCTGAGTATTATTGAGGGTCAAAAAATTTAGTCATTTGATTGAAGGAAATAGTAGTCTGTTTTGATTAATGAAGAGAGCATCCTTGTATGCTTTTATCTTTTTCATTAATCTTATTCATTATATACATGTAACAAAGGTAAAAGGTAAAAGCTAAATTTCATCCTAATTACATGAAGATGATCTCTCATCTAATTGTCATGATAGGAAAACCTAGATTGATTATCTGGAATTGATAACAATCGCCAGTCCATCTTAAATGATACATTAATCATTATTGCATGTCTGTACTCTGTATGCCCATAATCCCTGTGCAATATATACATATGGTAAATGTCTAATTTTTTCGTTTTGATGATTGTTCCTAATGAATTGTTGAAGTTTATGTTGTGGTAAAGCCATTACATTACAACCTTGGGGTAATTACTAGTGAACACTCTGTTGGGAAGAGATTTGATTTCATACAAACAAATTTACTCAACAGATTGTCACCCAAATTCATATACAAAAATATAATGAGCCATTGCATAACCAAAATCTTAACAACTTGATAAGAGTATAGACCCATCTAAACCTGGGTTTGATAAGCGCCTTGAGGCTACATATCTCAAGTTACAATGTCTTATATGTTAACCATTTATGTGATGTCTTATATGTCAACCATTTATGTGAACTCCAGATATGCATCCTTGAGCTTTGCATGCATATCAAATTATATTATAGATGGGTCTCCGTTAGTTTCCATATTCAATGAATGCAATGTACTATCTAGATTCATGGTAATAACTTTTTGTGAAGGTAGATTGGTTGTGAACCAGTGTGATTCTCTTGTCAAAAATCAGTCCTAGACATATATCAATAAAACAAAAAGTAGGATAAACAGTTATAGATGTTATAGTAATGAAAAAACATGAATTTATCATTGTTTCTTCATATGAAAATAAAGACAGCATATGAGAACCCAAACCTGATCATCACTTTGAGAGGTCTTGTCAGACTCATCACCAGAAATGTTATCCAAGTCATTATGAAATGATAAGTTGCAACTATCATTAAATGAATCTGAACCATGAACATAAACAAATTTTGAGCCATCTACTTGCTCTAATAAAACAAGGTTTTCTTCATAAGCAATTGTTGTTTCCTTGCATTTCTTCTTCTTTCCTGTGTTCTGCTTCACTTCATTAGTAGTCGTGTCTACATTGTGCTTCTTTACCTATCCTATTCTCTTCACTTCATCTGCAGTATCCTTCTTCTTGGGGTTTTTATGCTTGTTGTTGCCCCAATTTACTATGTTTTAGTCTGCAGAAGGCATTCTTCCTCCCTTCATTCTTAAAACAACAGAAAAAGTTAGGTAGGAGTGAAAGAGCACTAAATCTATCAATGAAATACCAAAGAAATCCTGGCTCATTAGCTTTTTTATTTAAGAAGAATCGCCATACTTACATGCAAGACACAAATGATATCACCCAACTATAAATTTAATATCAATTTCAGAAATACAGGGAGAGAAATATTTTACTGTACACTCTTCCAACCAAACACACTAAAAAATATAACCACCAACATGATCTAAATCATCCAGGGAAATACAAAAAGGCCACAACCACTATGGTATAATGGTCACTAACCAATCAATGGATTCAACGGAAAGCACCAATTAATACAAATGTATGGAATTGTGTCCCATTTAAAGAGGATATATATATAGAGAGATAAAGTGCATTTGGGTTTCCGTGAAAATATTGGAAGAGGGGGCAGGGATAAGAATATGGCATTCAGTGTTCTTCTTTCTTCTGCCTAGTTTCACCATAGTCAAGTATGCAGGAGGATAATTCACCAACATTTCAACATCTTCTTGAATGATTTAGTTAAAATTCTGCAATTTCAATACTTAACCTAAATGAATAAACTCCGCAGAAGCCATTCTTCCTCCCTTAATTCTTAAAACAACAGAAAAACTTAGCTAGGAGTGCAAGAGAACTAAAGCTATCCAATGAAATACCAAAGAAAAGAATCCTACCTCATTATCTTTTTTATTTAGGAAGAATGACCATTTAAGATAAATGGGCAAGCATAAAAACCATGGAAAATAAATTGGGGGTGCCAAGAAGAGATGTCATGTCCCCAACCCTCCGATCGGCGAAGAGGATGCGACCATGGCATTAACCATCCGGGCTACTAGCCCCATGAACATGTGCATACATAATAAAAATGTTGAAACAGAATGCGTTGAAGTAGAACATAGACAGATCCAATTATCTATCATACACAGTTGTTTATCATACACATCGGAAGCAAACATACGTTCATACAAGCATTCTTCATGTTCATCACATTCATTAATAGTAAATATGATTGCAGAAATAAAATAGATAAGATCACTTATCTTATGAATAACTCATTCTACAACCAGCTACTTCGCTGTAACATTCCACCCAACCATAGGCTAGCATGCTCCTTAATCTCTCAGCAGCACTGCCACCCCTAAGCTGGGCATGATTCTCCAAGGATTAAGGGAACAAGCAGGCTTACACATAGCCAAAAATGCACAAAGCACAGCCAAGCTAACATAGTTGGGTTTATCAGGCCATCAACAAGACAACCAAGCCAACATGGTCAGGTTTATCAAGCCATCCAGGAGTTGGGAAAGGCTACATGCTAAGCTGGTGAGCTCATTACAGAGCTAGGAACACCTACACCAGAACTAGCCTGGATTCTAAGACACCCACATACACCCAACACAAGGAATCAGTCCCTTCTCTGCTACACAGTCCCTCAAACCCTGCATTCCCTTCCAGTGCTATTCAGGGGTTGTGGAGAAGAAAGCCAGCCCTCTAGCTCTGTCTGTGTGGTTTCCAGCCACCAGGTTTATCCAGCAAACCAAGCCCCTATCCTTGCTCCCAACACAGTCTGAAGACCAACCATTGCACGCATGCAATCAATCAGCTATTGTAGCTTAACAGGGAAAAACGAATCCCAGGTGACTTATACAGCCCCAAACGTATCAGTGAACATGGGGAAAACAACAGTCCCAAAACGTGATCAGTGAGCACAGCTCACAACATGGGGAAAATGGCTCCAAACAGTCTGTGCATGAGGGAAACTTGCACCAAACCCCCAAATATAAAGAAGACCACAACAATCACAACGTAAGGGAGACCACAGCAACACAACAAATCTTGAGGAGAACAGCAGCAACCATAACTCACGATAGGAACAACAGTTCCAATCTCAACATAAAATGACGGGAAAATACACGACCATACTAGTCTGTGAGGAGAAAATATAGCCAAAAACATGGGTGGCCCTTCATAGCAAATCGTGGGTGAAAAAGCATGGCTCCTAGCACACTGTGTGAGTTGAAATCAAGAAAAAAAATCCTATGCACAAGAACAGTGAACAGACAATGGTCCATGCGTGAGGACGAATAGCTCCGCCCATGTGCATGGATGAACAAAAATGGCGAGAATGCACCGTAGCCAGAGGTGCGTGAATGTTTCAGCACTGACATGGAAAAGAGTGGAATGTCTGCGTGAGTGATGGCGGTGGTTTCTTTTGACATTGTGAAGTCAACCGCGGTGGAGTGTGCGTATGGGAAAGGACTGTCAGTCCTACCACACCCACTCCCAAACAATAACTGCCTCAACTACCATTAGCAATTCTTAATGGAGATGGTTGGGTAAGATAAGGTGGTGACACATGGGTTTTTCCCCCATTGGCCAAGGTTTGACATTTTCCCCACCCTTATCCTTGTGAAAATCATGCCCCTTCTCAATTTAGTTGCTGCGAATGTAGTTGGTCAGTTATTTTAATTAAAGATGCATATGTACATGATGACAAAACTTGATATGTATGCCGCATGCCCCGACATACCATCGGTGACAAATTTAAATCCAAATCATAGCATAACCAATCAATGGTGGGGCCTTGGCCTTTAGCTCTGCACCACGATGATTTACAATATATACATCATATACATCTAATGCAACGAGGTCAAAACCAGGGTGTTACAAGAGATTTCCTTTTAATTTTATGAATTTTATGATTGTCTTGCACGCACATTTGTATATAATGTTAAAAACCAAGCTATAATATGAATTCAAAACTATCCCATTGATTTATTTATCATGTGTCTCATTTCTTATTGTGTTGGTGTCTAAACCACCTCTCCCAAATTATGACACTAGTGCCTCTTCATCGTTTCCATTTAGAGCATACCCTGCAATCATATCACTTCACAAAACCACATTCCATTCAGGCATATTGTCCAACACTTTCCTTTCATCCTCAATAATAGGAGGAACAGGAACAACAAACATGCTATCCCCACATACTTTGAGGACTGCAATGAGCAACAACAACACCGTACAATGATCAATTACCCCCAAAGGTGAAATGAAAGCAAGCAAACACATGACTGGAAACATTAAAATCTCTCATTTCCTTCTTCCTTTTCCTCGAGAATTGTTGGTTTTATTTCTCACATTGAATTTCCCAAGTTTCCCTGGACAGCTCATGCTTCATGCTTGCAAGGATATTCGATCCATTTCATCTCCACTACATCCACAACAACCAAAAAACACCATGAATAATAAAAAAACACAATAGGTAATCAAGAAAAACATAGAAGAAAACAAACCTGAAGGTCTAAACATTGTTGCCATTCTGGAGGCAGTGGAGAATCAACGTGAAGCTCAATACCAATATTTGATAGTTTCAATTTCTGTCCACCGACACCAATCTCATCACAAAGTTTAGAATTACCCGAATTCCAACTCCATTTACTCTTCTTAGATGTGTCTTGAAGCATCTTCTTATAAAACCATTATAAGCCTGGCACATTATCAGTGTAATAGTGCTCGCTCTCGACCTGCACCTTGACCCACCTCATCCATCCTCTCTTTTCCAAGGAATGTTGTTTTAACACATCTCTACCTCTTTTGCTTATGCTGGATCAACAAGTGAATTGTCTATGCTCCTTCCTCCGCTTATGACTAAACTTCGTCAATTTATGGAACTGGGTTAAGTTAGCTATTGCTCTATAAGGAAAGAGACAACTTAGATCTTCCTAGGAGTTTGTTGGACCCCATAACAGATGAGAAAAATTGAACCTACCATATATTTGACTTGTCATCTTGATTGATGAATCTCCTCATGTCTTAAGCTTGCCTTTGTCTACATGATCTCTAGCCCACCTTGTCAATTACTCGCCTCTAAGTTTAACTGCTCTGTATTTATATTTGTTTTCGCTGGTGCTTTTCCTTTCCTTTCCTTTACCCTGTTGCCTTTCCCGTCTTTGCAGCAATTTATGAGGTATTTATTAGCCTAAGTTTAACTGCTCTCTATTTATATCTTTTTTCTCTCATGCTTTTCCTTTCCTTTACCCTGTTGCCTTTCCCGTCTTTGCAGCAATTTATGGGGTATTTATTAGCTAGGGAGCTACCTGCGTGTTACAAGTTTTTTTATAAGTTTTATCGGGGGACATAACATCTCTCAGATCTCAAATCCAGATAGATTACTTCTAAATCCGATCCTTGTATCGTAAGTATTCAACACCATAGGGTAGGGTTGTAATACATATAATGGGGAAAGTATTCCTTCTTGGTGGCCACGACCTCGGCCCCTCCTTGCCCTGCCCTGTAAATTCTCTGATACTCCTTTTAGCCAAAAATTGAATGAAGCTTTCACTTCATTGCATAAAAACCCTCGACCATGATCTACAATGAACCCTCTAAAACTCCCAAGCGTCAGCTAATGTTACAACCTCTTTAGTGTTGCACAGTAGAATGCACCTAGCTTCTCTTAGTAAAAAAATTTAGGGCAAAATCAGGATGGGACTAAGTTTCCTGCATTCCTAATAGTCCAAATATTTGCAAATGTGAGGGTATGTCTCGAAATTATATCAGCAGCACCAGCATATAGAGGATGGATGAAAATCCCTAGTGCCATCTTCATTATTACCAAAATAAAAATAGACCCTTAGCAAGCTACTAGCCCCAATTTAACCAAACCATCCCAATAATCAAGCTAAAAACATAATCTAACTCAAGCATCTAACCCAACCAATTAAAAAGATCAAAACAAAAAGAACAGAAGCTTGAAAATATATTTCAACAAAAAAGGACAGAATTTGAGCAAGAGTAAAATGAGATCTATCATCCAGAGGAATTCTACTTTGGCCTCTAAATCAATGCAAGTCATCATGCAAAATAGGTGGCATAGTTTCACCTACATCCTAATATTGTAGAGTGGTTCGGAAAAAATGCATTATAGATATTAGAATGTGAGTGTAATCCTGAAGCCTTTCTATATTTTGATATGCTTAGTCAATCCAAGACAATCAATTCCATGGAGGATAGGTAAATCCCATGGCCAACAAGAGACCAATGGGTAATAGAGAATGGAAGGGGATATTGTGCATCTTGCTGAAGACACCAGTTTGGTCTTGTGCTATAGTATCCACATCCATATGTAAGAGGTTTCAAGTTTTAACTGAAAATACATTGACAAATAAGTTAATGCAGGGAAAAATACCCAATGTATAGGATTCTCATAAGTCACTATGAAAGAAAAAATGATCAACATGCAAGATATTCATTCTTCACTCTAATCCTTGACAATTTTCATCATTAATTTTCCAAAAGTAAAAAAACCACAGTAATCAAAAATAAAATGAGTTGCTTGTTTACCATACTAAAAAATAACAGATATCAAGCTTACCTCACCAGCAAGCCTATATTTTTCACATTCAATAGCATGACACGATGCTCTGCCAATACTTTCCTTTGTCCTTGACAATGTCTCTAGCATTCCTTCAAAAGTATCCCTGGCAATTGCTATTTCTGCATCCCCACTAAGTGTCCCTCCAACTGATTTTCTCTATGATCTTATTTTACCTTCTTCACTTGATTCCAAATCCATCGTATTTGGAAAACCCCAGTGCTGCACATTAACTCTGGGACTTCTTGATTCTGTATGGGAAATGGCATCCTTTGTATCCTCAGTTGACTCACCATCTAACTGAAGTTGGAGTGGTGAACTGTGAAATGAACTACTCCCTCGGATTGGTGAAGGATTGGAAATAAATGGAATAGGATTCTTAGTTTCTTCAATTGAAATAAAATGTGGCAAAGATGCAGAACATGCTTGTTCTCGCTTAGCTTGAGCAATTGCTATAAGATGCTTCATAGATGTAGATGGGGTAGCAATGTCAGAATCATTTGACATAGTTCTGAATTTTACTTCTTTTGCAACATCATACCTGTAACATAAGAGAAAATGATAGGAACAACAAAGGAAGGACAATGTGAAAATTAATAAGTGAGCATTTAAATATAACAACAAAAGGCAGAAAACTGTAATTTGAAACGCAACTGAATTAATATAAGACTTACACTTTTCTGAGCTTGTTTGATTTTTCTAAATGCAACTCTATAGATAGTGACACACAATCCAATTTCACTATTGTAGTACCGTTTATCTTCAAATTAAATTTTGATGAGCTTGTCACCTTTTCTGATGAAGGTTTAGTGCCAGATTTTATCGGGGAAACTTGCTCATGCTTGTAAAAAGACAACTGCTTGGCTAATTTTCCTTGGTTAAACTTCTCTTAGCTATATTGCCCATGATATTTATTAAGGCCTCTTCTATTTTTCTTTGCTGAGTTCACACAAGATTTCTTCACCCTGATTCCCTTTGACTTGTATTCATATTTCTCAACCTCACCCTTTTTAGCAACACAATCCTTGATAGGGGTTGTGCTGATTGAATTGAATTTCCTTGAAGCTAAATTGAAGCATCTTGCTTCTTTGGAGAAGGAAGTACTGGTGCAGTCACGCTCTATAGATTTTGTTCTTCCATTTTTGGATCAGTCAATGATTCAGTAGACATTTTAGCATGTGCACTCCTCTCATCCTTATCTCCAATCTTCCATTTATACATATGGTTAGAGGACATTGAATATTCAAACCATGGATCCATCTGCTTCTCCTCTACCCATTTAGCAGGTTCTGAAGAAAACCTTATAAAAGATTGATATGGATATGAAGAAACCACATGTTTCTTACTGCCTCCTATTTCTATTGCTTCTTTTTGGATCAATGTGTCTACTTTGACACATTCCTCATTTCCCTTAAATTACTTCTTTTCATTATCAAAGCATTTAGTATAAGATTTTTCATCTGCAGAAATATTGTATGCATCATCCTGTCCAGTCAAACTAGTTTCCACTGGCTCCACTAAAGCAATTTCATCCTCTGCAACACATGGAGACATAGCTTCTTGAGCCCGGAGACATCATTTAGAGGGAGGCAGGAAAACATCATCACTCGGTAGAATACTTCTGAAACGATATTTATCATCCTTTGTTGTGGTGAAAATGATGGTGACTAAGACCCTTTCGAGTTGGCTTATCTGGGGGTCCAACTGGTATATTATCAACATTAGTACAAACCCCCAAGTGTTCCCTCGAATAGAAAACTCAAGTGATGAAGTGAGAACTACTGGCAATATGAACTACTGACAACGGACTTAATCCCTCGGTGAGAACTGACACTAACTAATCGAACAACAAGCAAGCAGGTCATATTTAATCCCTCGGAATGGTAGGCTGACCAAACAAGCAACATAGGCTATGTTTAATATCCACAGACTGGAAGTAATAATCCCTCGGTAAGAACTAACAACAGACTGAATACTTTGGGCATACTTAATACAATGAGGTGAGAACTAACAGACTAGATGCACAAGCAAACATTTCTAGTTTAATATCCTCTTCAGCTAAAAGTGTGAGCACCCAACTAGTAGAAGGATAAAAAGTGATATTGTCTGTTGAAATTGTAATAAAAAAGGGCATGTTATAAAATATTATCCTTCTTTAAAATAAAAAAAAGATGCTGTTGTTTTATCTATTGTTGGTCCTTACTATGTTCTATTTACCTTTTCTCTTGCTTACTACTCTCCTATTGTAAATGCTTCTTCCGTTGTTGGTCAGATTTGGTCTTACAATAATAAAAGGAGTCTTAGCCTCATAGAAATATATCTTTAGTCTATTTGAGGGTACCCCCTCTCTAGCCTGAGAATTGGATCGAAGTCCTAGATTGGTGCAAGAAGGTTATCCTACACATTATTCCCATGCATTTGTCCATGTGAGAGCAGAAACAACCTGGGGAACAACATAAGAAATGGCACAGTTGTTAGGGGCTCTATCTCAGTAAACGACATAAGGGTTTCTTTCTAGTTGAAGAGACAAAAATCTCACAGACAAACTGTGATTAGTGTTTGTAAGTACCCTAAAGTTTTGAGCATAGTAAGGTGCTGCACTTTCATAGAGATGGGAATGGAAAAGCTTCACATAGAACTTTTGGACAGATGGGTGAACATATAACATTCATAGGCTTCAATAACACTTGCTTCAGGAAAGGAACTTAGTAGTAGCAGTACTATTGTTCTTTGAGGTGTGGTCATTCATTTTGTTGGGAACTAAAGAACTGAATTCTAACCAGTTATTGAAAAAATAATTATTTAGGAATCAAAATTCACAATAAAGAATCAAGATTCAGGATGCTAGAAAATTTTTAA
Organism: Pseudotsuga menziesii; assembly: GCA_001517045.1. Lineage (NCBI taxonomy): Eukaryota > Viridiplantae > Streptophyta > Pinopsida > Pinales > Pinaceae > Pseudotsuga > Pseudotsuga menziesii. The sequence goes on from LPNX010186568.1 coordinate 76,666, forward strand.
CATTCACAATGTAGGATGCTAACCAAGATTAACATGCATAAGCTAAATTTTCAAATAAAACCAAGAAACCAACCTGCAATTCATCACCCACCTCTTTAAGAGCATCCAAGCTCTCTTGAATGCTCTTCTATCCATGGAAGAGCTCGAAAATAAATACCCAAATTCTAAACCCTCAGTAATGGTTTCTAAGCATCACAATTCCTCGACGGGCATCAATGTGACCAGATAAATACCAAAAACACCAAAAGTGCCTCTCAGACCAAATTCACAACTATTTTCCTCCCAAAACCCACCAAACCCTCATGGATTCTTGCCAATAGAAAATATTTGGCGCCAAAGGTCTATTTAGATAATCCGAGTAGGAAATCTCCACGAATTCAACATAATTCTTCATACATGGGTTATTTGGGGAGGAATTCGCCATGAATTTAGATAATGTTGTTTTGGAATGATAGAGTTTACTATGTATGAAGCAGAAACAGAGTAACACAGTCGTAGTTGCTCAACAAACAAGGGATTCATAGGGCAGCTTGATGCTTTCACAATTTTCTCAGTGAAGCTGTTTTTCAAATTGCTTTGAAGAAATCCCTCTGCAGTCAAAGAAAAATATCCATTACGTTAATTCTATTGGCTATTTGATCCGTTCTAGTGATCCAGTGCAAAAACTTAAAACAATAAACTTACAAAGAACTATGCAAGTCGTCTTAGCTTTCTCATAGCCATTTCCTTCTCATAATCCTCCATGAATGAACTCAAGAAGAGGTTGGTCGTATGTTTGGGTTTGAGCTGGAGGTATTTTTGTCATATTCCAATGATCATTTTATTAGTTTACATAGTACATATGATATGGTATATTTTATTTTATATTTTTTTTATTTTATATTGTATTATACGTTTTATTATATATATATATATGTTTTACAATGATATATATGTGTGTTGGGAGCATTTATATTGTTTATATTTATGTTGTTTTGTGTTATATATATATATATAATCATCTACTGCAGGGTTCCGATCTTCTATAGGCAAGATGTTGGTAATGGAATTGAATTTGGAACCAGATGAAGGAAAGCTCGGGTATTATCCGGTTGTAATTTATAAATCCGAGAAGGTAGTTCCAAGATACCCCATAAATAGGAAGGAAGGAGCCAGGAACCTTTAGCCTTTTGGGATAGTTTGTTAGACCTTTCGATCCTACCAACCACACTGATTATATATTTGTTCCTTTAGCATTCTTCCATAGAAAAAAAGGCCCTAATAAATTGATATGGACTCGTATGATTCAGAATTGGATGATAAAGTACTATAATGAGGAGGATGACAAGAGATGAAAGCTGGTTTTCTTTCTTAGTATTGGTTCGAATCCAATCGTCTCTGTCGTACAGTATTTTGGGAAGCTAGTGCAAGTTGTACCAGTCCAAGTAAGAAATATCTCCTCCTCAATCAGAGGATAGAAGCAATTAGGCATGGATAAATTGATCGATCAGGTGACTTGGATAAATTGATCGATGACTTGGATAAATTGATCGATCAAGTGACTCGGCTCCATCATTCTCCCCACCCAGCCCTGTTTGTTCCAACTAGGATTTCTGTAATCATAAATAGATTGCCTGGTGGGAACTTGAACTCACTCAATATAATATAACTATCATGGAAACTCAGAAACATATATTATATCTCTCTCACGTATGGTGTTTCAATAGGTTTAATAATTTTATGCTGCTAACCGTTTGGGAGATCATCATTGGGTTAACCCTAATTGCCCTAAGCTAGGCAAGTAAAAGAAAAGCAAGCAATCCATTTCCTTTTCCTTGTATCTCTTGCTAGGATTTTTGGGGTCTATGTTGAAGGTGCTTAAGGTATTTAGATTTAACGGGTTCCGGTGCGATCATGACTCATGGTGAATGGGGTATTTATTTAATTTGGACTACTTTCTCGTCTGGCAGACATCTCTTCTCGCCTATTGGAGACATGAGGGGACATATATCTTCTTGTCCAATGGTGGGGGTGAGGGTACAAACCCACTCACTTGACAGAAAGAGGGAGAGGGCCTCCATTGGTCTTGATCTCATCTGGTGGGAGTGATGGGGTGACTGGGTGTGTTATTGGGGATGTAAGCCAACAGCCAGCAAGCAATCACTAGCTAACCAGGGCAGTTTCATTAGGGGAATTGTTGCTAAGGATAACCTACATAACGTTGGGCACTACCTGACCTCCCCTTCCCTCAATGAATGGCTCTATCTAGTCCCTCTCCCTGGCTCTAGCCCCTCTCGGAATACTATCTATAGCCCCTTCCCTGAGTACTCCTCTCAAGGTATATCAATGTCTATAACAAGCTGTTGAAGATATTTCTTGGTATATTTTATCAATTGGGTTACAATACCCTACCATTCATTAAACCACCCGAGAAAGAGAATCCCCCCATGTTCCCTTTAAGCCCCATGTTCACTAGATGATGTTACCCATGTTCCCAACAGTCATTTACCGAAAGACCCACCCAACATGGATGAAACATACGGAACACAGTGACTACCTGGACTGGATTAACAGTTGATTGATACCTTGCGATCGAACTGAACACAACTAGACCTATATGTGTGTGTGTGTGTGTGTGTGTGTGTGTGTGTGTGTGTGTGTGTGTGTGTGTGTGTGTGTGTGTGTGTGTGTGTGTGTGTTTTATAATTTATATATGGTATGTTTTGTAAATATATAGTATGTAATATATTAATATATTTTGTGGATAGAGTTTTTTAAGTAAATGTATTTTGATAGTGTTATTTACCTCTATAGATGTCTAGATGTGGTCCAATGTAATAGAGGTTTTCTATTTGTCTATCAGCGGTATTAATTGATTAGTGTCGTATTGATATGTTATCAAACATATCCATAGCCTCCTTGAAGTAAGAATTATACTGTAGTACTAGGTCTAAATTGGGTGGTCTAGATCTCACTTTATTAATCTTATAAGGTATACAAAATGGCCAAGAATATTGAACGTAGAAATATGGTTAGCATGTTCTTGTACTTATCTTGCACAAATTAACTTATGGGTTATGCTAATTAGGATTAATTCATAAAATACCCTTTGTAACACAAATCCATCTACAATGTTACAATTTACTAAATTTTAACACTGCAGATGGATCTAGAGAGAATCTATCTATAGTGTCAAAATTTAGTAAATTGTAAAACGCCATCGCCAAAATTGCAATTTTCCATTGTTGGAGTGACAATAAAAAATTACTAACATAAATGGCTAATTCATATTCTTCTAGCTAGTCATTTTTTATGCCGTGACTGAATTGGTCGTTTATGTTAGTCATTTTTTAACTCTATCACTTATTGTCTAGTCATATTTGTTAACTAGTGACTAAATTAGTCATTAATTTTAGTTGTTTATAGTTGGGTCAATCAAAATTGCTAATATTTAGTAGTAAATCACTTGAAAAACCTGTGGTGACTAAAATTTTTAGTCACATGGTAGCTAATTCCTCATTTTGTACTAGTGATATGATGAATGCAATGACATCATTGATGTAGAACCTTCCAGCTATGAAGAAGTATCCAAGAAGATAGGGAAGACCAGTTCAAGAAGAATGATGTCTAGGATGCAATATCGAGACCTAAAGGGAAGTTCGTAGTTCCATCATGTAGTAGATGGAAACATCGTGGGATACAAGGCAAGATTCATAGCACGAGGCATAGACTATGAAGAGACATTTGCAGCCACTAGAAATACACATGACAGGAAAAATCATGTGTGCAAATGAAAGAAGGCCTTGTACAAGCTCAGAAGACACCCATGGGATAACACATTCATGAGGAGATTTAAGATCACCTAGAGTGATGAAGATCTTAACCAGATTTGCTACAAGGTTGAAGATGAAAGCCTATAGAATATGACAAGCTCACAGATGGGTACGAGAAGAATGCTTTCTGGATAGAGGATCTTGGTATCTAGTGACCCTAAATGGATACATAGAATAATAGTAGCATAGCAAGCTACTTGTCACTCCAGTACAAGATACATAGAGTATGAAAGACAGAGGAAGAATAATGCTCTGCTCTAGAGGGAGTGACTGCAAAAGATCCTGAGGCTCGACATGGTATGACAGGATGGACAGATTACTGATGAATCTAGGCTTTACTGAGTGTAAAGAAGATTCCAACCTTTGCTTCAAGGTTGAAGGTGGAATACTAGTGATGCTTCTATTATATGTCAATGACTTGTTCCTAACAGAAGTTGCAAGAAGGAGACTTGCTTCTGAGTTTGAGATGAAGGACTTGGATATGATGCACTACTTTCTAGGCATGGAAGTGTGGCAGAATCTCCCTGGGACAAGGGAAGTATGCAGTAGATATCTTGAAGAGGTTCAGGATGATGGAACACAAGGCCATGACCACACCTATGGCATCGAACCTGAAGCTATTAAGTGACACTTCATCAGATTCGGTTGATTCCACAATGTATCGTTAGATGATTTGTTCCTTGATGTACCTGATGAATATGATACGATATATTAGCTTTGTCGTGAACACATTAAGACATGTTCACCTGATGGTTGCAAAGCATGCAGTGAGGTACCTAAAGGGTGCAATTGATTATGGGCTCCAGTATGAGGTGAATGAAAACATTGACTTGGAGGGTTATGTGGATTCAGATTGGGAAGGCATTGCAATTATAGGAAGAGCACTTCGAGGTTCTACTTTAGTATGAGATCAGGAGTGATCTCTCGGTTTAGCAGAATGGAGTCCTGCATGGCACTGAGAACAGTCTAGAGAGGAGCAGTGAACCTCCAGTATGTGATCCATATTGAGATCTCTCGAAAGAGGGACTTCTAGCATAGTTAGTGAAGACAAGTTGTCTGAGCATAAAATCTTGGCAAAGCTCATAGGTGGCTTAGACATAAATGGTCCTGTAGGTCCTGGCGAAGCTCATAGGTTATCCTTGGATGTAATTAGCCCTGATGTAATTCTATGCTAGAAATTTATAGATTTAAGTTTGAATACTTCAGGGAGAAGCTTGGTGTTCTCCAGATCGAGGTTCCCTCCAAGGGGAGGTGATGAGCCTGAGAGCCTTTCTGAAATGGTGATAGGATTGATTCCTTTCATGGTCAGATGTAAGTACAGATCCATTCTGATATGATTGTGGGATTGGATCCCACATTATCAGATGTAAGTGCAGAGCCATTCTGATATGACTGTGGGATTGGCTCCCACATGATCAGATGTAAGTGCAGAGCCATTCTGATATGACTGTGGGATTGCCTCCCACATGATCAGATGAAAGTGCAAAGCCATTCTGATATGACTATGGGATTGGCTCCCACATGATCAGATGTAAGTGTAGATCCATTCTTATATGACTATGGGATTGGCTCCCACATGATCAGATATAAGTTTAGAGCCTTTCCCTGGATGATAGATGGTGTGTCCTATCATGCCGACGGATGTAAGTGTAGAGCCTTTCCCCGGATGATAGATGGTGTGTCCTATCATTCCGACGGATGTAAGTGTAGATCCTTTCTCTGGATGGTAGATGGTGTGTCCTATCATGCCATTAGATATAAGTGTTGAGCCCTTCCTTATATAGTAGATGGTGTGTCCTACTATGCCAGAGGATGTAAGTGTTGAGCCTTTCTGACTGGGTCAGATATAAGTGTTGAGCCTTTCTGACTGTGTCAGACATAAGTGCTATGCCTTTCTCTGGATAGTAGATGGTGTGTCCTGTTATGCAATTAGATGTAAGTGCTAATCCTTTCCTTGGATGATAGATGGTGTGTCCTATCATGCTAGTGGATGTGAGTGCTAGGACTTTCTGACATGGTGGTGGATGTGTTCCTCCCATGGTCAGATGTGAGTGTTGGGCATGCCTTTCTGACCTGATGGTGGATTTGTTCCTCTCATGGTCAGATGTAAGTGCTGGGTGGGCCTTTCTGACTGGCTTAGATATAAGTGCTGAAGAAGATGAATACCTACAAGGAGGCTAGGCCTACAACCAGCATGAAAAAGGGCTGGCTCTGTAGAGCTTCCTATGAAAAGAAGAATTGAGAGATAGCACCCATTGATTGAGATGGCGGAAGCAGTGATGATGATGATGATCCAGTGATGATCTAGCTTCGATGATGATCCAGTGATGATCTAGCTTTTATGATGATCGAGTTTCGATGATGATCCAATGATGATCCAGACTTGATGTTGATCCAGTGATGATGATTCGATAATCCAGAATTGATGTTGATCCAGTGATGATGATATGATGATCTAGACTAGATGTCAATCCAATGATGATGATCCGATGATCCAGACTTGATGTTGATCCAAAGAAGAAGACTTGTGCTGATGAATTGTGTCAAGAGAATACCTTCCTAGTTAAGAGGGAGTGTTGATGTATTTGTAACTTCGAAATGTATTCACTTGCATATTTTATGTATTGTACCCCGTTGTTCCTATTGGGAAGTATCTGTAATGTAATTGAGTCATGTGGTACCCCGATGTTCCTATCGGGAGAATCAATAATGTAAACAAGTCATGTAAAGTCATAGAGGGTAACCTTCCTTATTGACAAGGGTTAAAGTTCCTGCAGTTGTGTGGCACTAGGGTTGTTAGACTCTCCTATAGAAGTCAGCCCTAGTGAGTTAATGCAATTCAGGTCATTAGTACCCCAGTTGTGATTACTCCAGCCTACATAACCGAGTTAGGATTACTCAAGCCTACATAATAGAGTCAAATATTAAGTGAACGAAAGAATATAAATAGAGAGTGAGCCTCTCTATTTATCACACATACACACTCACTCACTGGGGTGCATGAGTGAGAGAGGAGAAGCTCTCTCAAGCAAGAGAGAGAGAGAACAGCTGTTGGAGATCATATTTATGTTTTGGTTTTTACTGATTCCATTGGTGCTCATTCTATCTCTGAGGAAGTTGCAGGGTTTTCCCCTTTATGGTTTCCCCGAGGAAAATTCTTTGTGTCTCTTGTCTCTTATGATTTTTGCTGTGCATATTATTCTCTCAGATAAGATCCTAAGATAATTCTAGCTTAAATGTTAAAATCTAACACTTAATGTGTTTAAAATAAATTTTATTGAAAATATATCATTTTTTCATATAAATATCAAGTTCTTAATTGTTTAAAATTGAAAAAATTTGAAAGAACAAAATTTGTTTTTTTAGCATTTATTTTTGATAAAAAAGTTTAGTTAATTTATATTGTTAATTGAAGTACAATTATTTATATTTCCCTTTCATCTTTAAGAGGATTAGATAATAAATACCCTTCCAATTAAAATTAAGACCCACCCTTCAAATTTGATCACTTATCACCATTCACACAGAAGTGAAGAGCAAGGGAGAAACCCTTTTTTCTGTAATAATGGCTGCGAGCATTAGATTGATTACATTATCCGTATTATATATGTTACCTATTTTTAACTCAGCACATTCTCGTGCCCTTAGACGACCTAGCTATCAAGTCATCTCATCCAATTTTCTTCAAAACATGCACAGATCATGGTTTCGATCTCCATAGTAAAATTGTGCATGATCCCAAGCTCGCACTGTAGAGATACAGCTAGTACTTGTATAGTGGAATCATTCTCTTTACCCCCTTCTGTTGACAGTAAGTTATGGTATTCACCCTTTAATCGTTCATTAATTCTTGTCTAGGGTTTAGGTTATATATTCTTAGGGTTATATTTTAATTGCATGCATATGCAAATCTAGGGGCTCTTTGGATTTGTCTCCAATTTTGGACTTTGTTGATTCCGGCCATGATTTGATTCTTGTTGCTGACACGACCACCTCTGATCTCATCCGTGATATCGCTGCTGATTGCGGGGTTGATTTTGATGAAGTGAGTCAATGATTTTGTCGTTATAAACATTATTTAAGTTGGTTGGGATAATTCGCTTAGCTTAGCAAAAATGCTTATGTTTCTACTGTGATCCTTTGTATTCTTTGATTGGCTTAATGTGTGACATTCCTATTTCATTTCCCATGGTTTCTTGCTTGTTAGTGATAGAAATAAGGTGATTTAACCAATCGCTTTCCCATATCCCCCTCTTCTTATATATTCTTGAGATGGCATGAGCTAGGGAAGATCTACTAGTTTACAGAGCTATGATTCGCTCAGCAAACATATTCAGCTCTTTCAATGAACATCAGTTCAACTCTCTCTTTCATTCACTTCACCACTTCCACTTCAGCTTCTACACCGAATCTATCTCTCCACCCAAGGAAAGCATTGGGAATATGGCTCAAACTGGCTATGATCTCCTATTCCTGGTTGGCAATGATGAGCTATCAGACAACAATTCTAAAGTTACGAGAAAGACAAATACTTTAGATACTATTCTTACCTGTGCTACCATTTTATCTTTTCTATAAAGGATTCATTAATGCCACTCAAGTTGGAGATGGGTGGGGTCTAATCGAGGTCAAAGGGGAACTTTAAAACCAAAAAATTGAAAAGGTAGTAGCAAATCTAGGCTGGTAGAGGTGCGGTGAATTAGGTGACGTAGAATAAAGAAAAAATGACTCGCTTCAACCCAAGTGGAAAAGATACAATTTGAAATTGCCAACCCAACCAGGAGATTATATGATCCTGATGCAATTTTTAATGATGTTTAAGACCTAGAGAGGGATACCAGGGATTCAATAATACAACCCCAAATTCCCATATGATCCTCCTGGGAGAGAGATTCTATATTCCTTACACGAGAAGAGGCAAGGAATATGGATCCTCATATGCTAGCCAGGATCCTTTATCCACGGAAGAGATCACCTAATTTTCAAATTCCATATGGCCAATGATTTAACAAAGGTGAAGTAGGGTCAGTTTAATCATTCATCTTTTGGTCCAGCCCCTGAAGCTCAGAACAAACCTATATAAATTGAGAATCAGTTAATAAAGCCACCAAACATACTATCTAAGGAAGGAAAGAGGACCAAGATGTTAAGTAGTTATGTGTTCAAATTTGCTTGGCTTAGAAAAAATTGTTTTGTTTCTCCTATGATCCGTTGTATTCTTTGACTGGATTAATATGATGTTGATTGTATCATTCGGGGTTGGATGCAATTAAGGACTTGGGAGCTTTGGTTATTGATCACACGAGCTATGTTGTTTCAAAAACTAACAGTGGCCATACTTTGATTTTGAGTGACGATGTAATTGATTCCATAGTTATTCCTGGAGAGAAAAATCTCGAGGCAAGTACTGTAGTTCATAGTTTCAAAGAATCATTATCAAATTCATGTTTAAACTTCAAATATCATCGTCTCTTCCTTTTTCTCCAAACGGTCTACATGATAATTGTCTCGACTCTCAATAGATGCATCTTGGATACAAGTTCTGAAACTACCACGCAACAAGATTTAAATTAGCTCACTGTTCTACTTTTACATGAGTGCTGATAAAAATTAACTGAAAATGACTTTTTATCCTCTTGAAGTAGTTCCTAAAACATTACTTTTGATTTACATGTAGTTGTCCTGATTCCATGTAGGCAAGAATGAGTAGCTTTTAATCTATGATTCTATGTAGATTATATTTAGAAGCTTCTGAACACTCTAAATGTATAATGCCAACTAACCAGCAAGTAGAAACTATAATGAGTTTATCCATTTTATAATGTGTAAGAAACTATAGCTACGTGTAAGAATTTTAAAAATGTGTGCAGAAATGGTACTCCAAATATTTTAGCTATCATGGACAACCCTTTTTAGCACTTGATTCAAAAATTAACTTTCAAGCACATAACTGAATGTGATATTTATTCTCAAACTTGGTAGTTTCATCCGTTTGGGAACTGAATGTTCCCAATCCCTTTGGGTACAACCTTTAATTACAAAAAGTTAACCATGCTTAAGCATAAAGGAGTATTGGTCTTTGAAGACTTGTTGATGGCCATCTCCCCTGTTTATTTTCAACTTTTCAAATATGTTAACAGTGTTTGATTGAAAAGCCTTCTTTGCATTTGGGGCAGTTGTTGATTTAGCAGACATTTGGTTTGTTCTAGTACCTTGAACTTCTAATTCACATTGTCTAGTCCTTTTATCTTTTTTGGTATTAACACCATTGTTTAATGCCTCAATTCCCTCCCCTTTTGATGTCTTTTTTTTTCTCTTCCTCATCAAGAATTCATGTTCTGTACCAAATGTGACAGACGCAATTGTAGGAGACAGACCATACAAGACTTCATTGTCAGAGTGCCAACCAACATAGTCACCCCCATGTTTGTATCTATTTAGTAACAAACTATTGAAATTACTTCCTAGAAATGCGACGATGTAATTGATTCTAAAGATATTCCGGGAGAGAAAAATATTGAGGTAAGTACTGCAGTTCATAGCTCTTTTTGGGCTCAAACCAGGTTTTAGAATGACAAAAATGATTTCCAGTGCCATAATTGTTTGGGATGAATTTGATTGTTTGAATATTATGAAATGGGATTTGTGAGAAGTAAAGGTTTTTGAAATTGTGTTTATATTAAGATCAGAATTCTCATGCACCATTACCTGAATTGAACCTCTAGCACATTAATAATTAAATTCCTACAGACAATTCCGTTTTAATAATTTTTACATTATCTTGTATATGTTTAGATGATTTGTTGAGCTTGTTACTTAAATTTGGTTTAAATCCAGTCAGATTTTGAGTAGTAGTTTGTTGGTTGTATGAAACCTGATCTTATTGGAGATAATTTTTGGGCATTGATATATCATGCACTCTTTTCTTCGTATCAATATGAAAAAAAATGTTTATAAACATTATTGCAGCATCACTTTGGAGATGTTAGCATTAGTGTGATTTGAAAATGTGTTTGAAATGTTGACAGGTTTCATGTATGGAGTTAAGTAAATGGAAAAGGAAAAATTAGAGAACATTTTGTTCTTATACATATTTCTCTTCCAGAAGCAAATCTTGTGGAGTGGAATTATGAAATCATGAAGAGTGCAACATAGTTTCGATGGTGAAATTGTAGTTTGGAAAGCCTTTGCGACAATATTAACATATTCGGATTACCTGCATGGCCACTGCGCTTAGAAAAGGAAGGTTCATATTGATTGATGATATTTTAGGTTGGAAGATGTGGCATTCTCATTTATCCTACTTGTTTCAAATTTCAATTGAGGAATCAAAAGGTTAAAACCCCCTTGTAAGTTGCTACTTCTGTGGTTTGAGTATAGGATATGTGAAGTGATGGTTCTGCAACAACATGAAGAAAAATCATCAAATGTATTTCAGCATTTCATAGTTGCTAGGTGTGATTGTGGTTACAAGAGCAGATGTAGAAAGCGAGAAAGGTTTTAGCCCTTTTAGCCTTTTTAAATTACGGGAGTGGTTGTGGAGCCATTTTCCTTTGTGAAAAAGAGATTTTTGCATCATATGTGTGACATGTATGGTTGTAGCTGGTGGCCACGCAGAGGAACCCATACTAAGCTGGTCCCAAGTAAAATAAAACCTACAAAACCTTTTCCATGTTGATATAATTCTTCAATTTGTTTGATCGTATCCTCATCATCCCATTTTGTTAACAAAATTTGCCAGAATTCTATAAGCCTACTAGTAGGATTCAGTTTACATCTCAATGGTATCTCTACTACACACCAATGGTGTTGTAGTTTCTAGTTACATAAAAGTGGTATTTTGTACATATTGACCATAATTACGAGATTTATGACATCTCTCAGTATATGAAATCCAGTTACACTAAAATACCATTGTATACATAATGTCAAGCAAAATCAACTATTATTTCAATGCAGTTCATTGATAGCATGCATTTATATTACGAAGAACATTGTTGCTAAGGTTAATCTAAATTGTGTCCAAAATTTTGACTTATATCAAATAGAGTAAGTTTCTTATTCATGCATTTCTGTATGTAGTATTGTAGGTCACAACCCTTATAAAACTCAGTCTCTTAAATGTAAATTTTCCTTTAATATTAAACTAGGGATAAATAGTCCATTCAAAACAAAAAGCTGAAAAAACTAATACCTGTCATTGATCCATCTTAAATCTGGATCTTTTATTGAGGTGTAATTTTTTTACTTAAATTTTTTACACATTAAGAAAAAAATTTACACAAGAAATTTGATCCCTCTTGGTGCTTGATAAATATGTGTTTAAGATGCATCTATGCTGTTTTAGAGTCTAGACACAATTATGGAGCGATATAGAACAACAATTTTGTTGTTATGAAAATTCTACATAGAAATGGTGCTTTTAAAACCATAATTTCAGCCATATTAAAAGAAAAAGACTTTTAAATTGATCATTGGAATGAATGTGCATTATTGCTATTTTAATTTTCTATCCTCAATGAACCCTATATCAAGTACACTAAACTAAGCATACACTCATTGAAGGATTTTTCTATTTTTAACCTCAATAAGTGTGCATTCATAGCACCTGAAAGTGCTATCTGATTCACCTTCTGCATATTCTGCAAATCCTAAAGTTGATTTGTCCAGTCCTCCAACACTTATAGGATCTTCTATTTCCTTGGTGTCAGTTGTGTAGGTATGGTCGTTTAATAAATTTTAGGCATTATAGCAATTATGGTGTAGTACAATTAGTACATTTGAAAGTAATGTAATAATTATAGATAGAAATCAAATGGATTATGAAGCACCTTACATGATGTGGTTATGTATAGTTTTGATGAAGTTTTAATGTTCTGTCATATTTTGTATTGCTTCCAAGCCTCAGCGACTAATTAAATTATTACAATAGAACAAAACCTTACATATTATTAAATGACATTTCCATCTAATAGTTTTGCAAAAAACCAAGAAATTAAGGTCCACCTTTTCACTGACAGCTGCCTCTATAACCTGACTCCTTCGTGTGTGTCTTTTTCACTGATAGCTGCATCCGGCTGAGTCTTACTACAAGAAAACTGTCAATAAATTTTGTTATCATAAGTAGTCTCTACATATTGTACAAAGTGGGCTTAGGATTGATCTTCAATATCTAAAATCCTCTATGTAAGTGGTTGTTATATCTACTAAAACCAATAGCTATTATATATCGTTGTTATATCTGTTGCAGAGCATATTGCATTGTCATTAAAATGAAACTTGATATAATTAATTGATGTTCTAAGCTTTTACACCATAAAGTAATGGATATCTCATTCCAAGAGAGGATATATATGCCTAGCTATCTAGTTCCTTTGATATTGTTGATTCTATATAGCGCTAATACTTCCTCAACAACATACTTCACTAAGTTTAATGTTAAGTCTAGGGAGTTGGATTTGGATTTGTTGCTACTAGTGGGATTATGTTATAAATGTGAGGATGAGAGATCTGCTTATGTACTCTTTGAGTTTGTCGTTTTTACCTCACATGCTCATGGTGGATCTGTTGCTTCTTCATTAGAGAAAACATGCAAGTACCACTCACATATCTCTTCCATAGAAGGGCCATGCATTTTGTGAAACTGCTAATATATTTGTAGAAAAATCATGCTAAATATCTATGAATTTCATCCAATTCATGATACAATACCTATTATTGATAATTCACATGAGCAGCTTCAAATTTTTAATTGAATTGTTCCAACCATGAATTGATTTTCCAGGTAATACTTTATACTAATATTGAATTTTTCCCTTGACATTGTGGGAAATTATAGCACATTCATTGTAGGCTCAACTACAACGATCAAATATCTTCTACCAAGCATGATGATCAAGTATAGATGAAATTTTAGAGCTGGAAAATGACTTTTGTGTACAATTAGATGGTTGGAAATGACAGTCATAAAATCTGAACTGAATTTCTTGTTGTTCCATACATATTCCAAAACCTAAACATATCTTCAACCTAAAAATCACATGCAAATCCACAAAACTATGAAGGTGTATATGGTTGGAAAATCCCAACAATTTTATCATCATTGCCATGCTCTAAAATCTGAAACATTTTCTTAATCATACATTGGCAAACATGGCTGTAAATCACCATCGGAAATTTCTGCACATTCACTTCGTAAGAATGGTTGTCTAAGAGCCACAAAATCAATGTTTTACTCCCTAGAATCATCCCCATCAATCTCATAGATGGCATACCCAAACCATTAGAGGAAATTTGGGATCTAAAATGGGCCTTATAAGAAAACGTGCCAAAATAAGTTTTGTGAGTTGGAATTCAAGAACCAATAGAATTTCAATAAAATAAGTCAACCATAATGGTTGAATTGACATATTTGTCATTAAAAAAAACTACTTTTTTGTTCGTATTTTCGACATATCTCATTGTGTTTTTACTCAAATTTTGATCGGGAGAGCTCGTTGGATGCGGAATTTGATTCTGCATCCAACGCATACCCACACAGCATGCTTTTGATGGACCCCGCTACCCCAAAAACAAGAAATACCTGAAAAAACGTGATGATGACATCATCATCACATTTTTTCAGGTATTTCTTGTTTTTGGGGTAGCACAGTCCATCAAAAGCATGCCATGTGGGTACTCGTTGGATGCGGAATCAAATTCTACATCCAACGAGCTCTCCCAATTTAAATTTGAGTAAAAACACAGGGAGATATGTCGAAAATACGAACACAAAAAGTAGTTTTTTTCTTTCTTCCTCCAAAATTAATCAATATTATTTTATTATTTTAACTATTATTTTATTATTTTCCTTAGGAGGCCCATTTTAGACCCCAAAATTCCTCTAATGAATTTCCAACAATCCATCCCCAAACTATGCCTATCAATTTGAAAATTTTCATTACTAACTTCAAACACTTGGATGCCTTCATTCTCATCACATGAAGAGATAAATACATCTAACATCTTATCATCATACAAGAGTCTCTCTTGAAAAATAATAGTCTCCAAATCAACCATTACATTGTCAAAATAAAAATTTGGAAAGAACTATAGCTTACATTACCCTTTCCTTCATGGAAGAGTGAGATGGATACTTCATTACTAATGTCTTCTAAATGTGTGGTTGTAATAGTTGCTTCAACAAACTTATCACTCGTTTTTGAAATATAATATGAAAGTGGCTCATGGGATGGAGAGAAAGGTTGCAATTTATATTTAAAATGTGCATATATTATTCTAATATATTTCACCAAGTATCCATAAGCATTATAAATCATCTTTATTTAAACCGAGAGAGAGCTTGAAAGGTTCTTATTATGGACAATCATCAAAGAAACAACCATTTGTGCAACTCTTCAATGGGCTTGCTATACTAGCGACATAATATTTGTCGCTAGTATAGCAAGCCCGTCGGTGAGTTGCACAAATGGGCGTCGCTATAGCGACAACACCTCGTCACTACAACGATGCCGCATTGTTGGTACAAATATATTTTAAACATGTGCCTCCGTCGCTATAGCGACGACACCTCGATGCTATAGAGACAACCAAGTGTTGCTATAGCGATGGTGGAAATGTTGCTATAGTGACGAGGAAGCGTTGCTATATAGAGAAACAATTTGATTTTTTAAACAACCCATGTTTCATGTCTTTTGTGTCGCTATAGAGACAATCTATGGAAAGTGTTTCTACAACGAAGAAATTGTTGCCACAATAGAGGTCATGTTCGTCGCTATAGAAACACACAAGTGCTGCAATAACAATGATCTTCTGTGGGAAAAATGTGCACACGTACTAGTGATATATACCATTATAGAGGACTCTATAAGTTACGTTCCCAAAGTCTTAAAGGGTGCTAACTCAATAGAAGAGCGTTTGCCTTACAAGTAAGAGGTTGTTGGTCTGATTCCTTTATGCCCTAATGATATTATAATATCAGTTATAAACAATTAAATTAGTAAACAAAAAATAAGATATAAGTGACCAAACAATGAGAGGTAAGTGACCAAACAAAATGACCAAAATTCATATATAAAATTAATAAAAACGACTAAATTAGTGACCAAAAAATGAGAGATGCGAAACTAGGAATTATAAAGGATGAAACACGTGGCACGAAAGATGAAACCAAACATGGTGTTGATATGGTACAAAAATAAGACGCAAAACTAGGCATTAAAAATGATGCAACACGTGGCTCTAATGATGAAGCCAAACATGGCATTGATATGGTAGCAAAATAAGAAGTTACTTTGGATGAAAAACATGGCACTACATAGGAAGAAAAATATGGTGCAACACTAGAAGAAATATTTGGTGTCATTTTGCTAGCAAAACACGAAGCAATAGAGGAAGCAAAAATTGGAGCAAATTTGGAAGCATTTTTAAATTGACACATATTTGGAAGTAAAACATGGTGCAAAATGGGATGCTAAAGTGGTAGCAAAAATGGATGCAATATTGGTTTCTAATTTGGATGTTAACATGGTGCTATTAAGGATAAAAATATGGCACTAACAGGGATACCATTTAAGAAGAAAAAGCGGACACTTACTAGGAAGAAAAATAGGACATTGTTTAGGAAGCAAAGTTGGACGCTATTCTGGAAGCAAAAAAATAGACGCTATTTTAGACATCATAAAGGATGCTATCTAGGAAGCAAAAAAAGATGTTTTTTGAGACACTTTAATTTTTGTCCATGACGCGTCCCATTTAACGTCTAGTTTGACCACTCAATTTAAAAAAATTTACACTAAAAAGGGACGCTAATTCCAAGATTTGTTGTAGTGTATGATGACTAAGCCTCTGTCATTAACGAAGTATAATTAATTTTGAGACAAGATTAGCATGGAAGAGAATTCCTCCTTTGCTCAGAGGGATTGTTAAAGTTACAACATCACGAGTCACTCTCCAAGCCAGTATCTTGTTCCAATATTGGTCCTCATGTGTTGAGGTAGTGCCTTAGGGAGCCTGACTTGGACTCAGGAAACTTGGAGTATATTCTTGAGTTGGACTCAAGAATGACTAAGCCTTATGTGTAAAGGTGGATTCTTTGATATGTCAAAGTAATGATGATGTACAACGTTGTTGGATATGACTAAGGACTTGTGTGTCAAGTCGAATCCTCATGTGTTGATCACCTCATTGGAAACATATTCTTAGTACAAACTGATATGATAGATAAATTAAAGTTGGAATGTGTGGACAATGCTGATAAGATAAGAAATAAATGACAAATGTATAATAGAGAAATTTGAATTTCTCATGACATTGACTTCAATTAATTAAGGAGAACTCAAATTGATTAACTCCAAGTGATATTAATAAGAAATGTTTAGTTAATTAAGGATACGTTGATTTATCACTTCAATGATTCAATAAAGCATGATTTTAGTTAAGAAAATTAACTAAGTGTTGATAAAGAAGAAATATACAACTAAAAGTGTTTTGCAAGATGACACTTTAGTTAAACTAAAATACGACACTTAAGTTACAATACTTGCATGATAACACTTGAGATAGCATCCTAACTAAGTGGTCTAACATCCAATTAGAAGGTGATCTCATCTGAATTTCAAGTACACAAAGATATTAAGGCATGATTGAGATGTAATGCGTAGTAATCATGCAAGACTTTGATAAGATCAAAGTAAAGTGTGAATTGAAGTAAATTGTGTGTGTGTGTGTAGAAGTGGTGAATTGATTATATGTAGGGCATACAACTGGACTTTTCCATCAGTCTTGCTCAGTGAAAGAACCTAGGGTGCTTGGTAATTATCTCTTATAAAAGCACCAAGGGTGCTTGATATAAATACACATTGTAGGGTTCTCTTCTCTATTGCTTAGTGATTACACCTGGGGTGTTTTTTCTCTTATCTTGCACCAAGGGTGTAGAATATTTTAAAATACATTCTCTGTTATCTATAATTATGCTATGGATTTTTTTTTGTATTTTCTCCCTCGTTGTTTTGAGGGTTTTACCGAGGGTACATGATGTGTTATGTGTGAATGATTATGTGTATGATTTTTCAATTAATTTTAAGTACTCGATAATTTTTCATCTATATATTAAAATATCAAAGCTCAACAAAATTCAACACAAATTCCATAGAGAGAAACATAATTCACTCCTAATGTAAATTCTACTAAAAGATGCTAGCTATTGTTCTCAATGTTTCCAAATTTGAACGCCTTTCTAAATTTGGATTATAAAAAAATTCAACAACTAGGATGCATTTACATATGGATGGTTTTGAGTTCGCTAAACTCAAAACTCTTTTTCATGAGTGTATCCATCTCTTATGGTTTATTGACTAGTAAAATAGTTAACCTACCATTGTAGCATCTTAGTTGAACATAGGCTTGACCCTTTTGGGGGGCTATATTGTCTTTCCCTATCTACGTTCCAATATCTTACTTCGTTGTTTCTGTTCCATTTCAATGAAGGACATCGCATTGTAGGTCATCTCCTATATGTAGGACTTATGGCAGGAAAATTTCTTATCTTTAAAACCGATCCATTTGTTACCCTCAGTTGTCTTATATATGTTCTAATTTTTCAACATTATTTCCAAAGATAATTTTTGGAGCGTGTGCTCTCTTCACCATAGTACTAGTTTCTTGCATAGTTATGTGTCAACAATTATGTTGTACAAGGATTGCCATATCTAGGACCCTCAAACCTATACCTAGTGATCATACATTCCTAATAGCATTAGTATCGCTACTCATAGCCAAGGATATGATTGAGAGGTTGTGTCTACTACACTAAGGAGTCGTTCTTGAACTTGGGGCATAAAGACCAGGTTGTATCCCTCAACCATGTATAGGGCTCAAACACTCAAACCTAGAATCCAAGAACTTAGAATGGCTACACCCATATTCATAATTGGAATCAGGCTAGCCTTGAGAGATCCTATGCCATGTATTTAGGTGTTATTCATGGAAATGATGCCTAAACTCCTAATCCTTGTGGTTAAGGATAGAGAGGGTGAGGGAGGGAGGAGGGATTCAGTGGAGAGGAAGAGAGAGGGGGTATTGGGTGTAGAGGAAGAGAGAGGGGTGGTGAGGTTATAGAGATGGAGGGGGAGTGGGGTTATAAAGAGGGAGGGGGGATTTAGGGAGAATAAAATAAAGAGAAGAGAGGGTATAAAATAACATGTGTGCACTAGTAGGTGTACACACTAGTCCGCATGAACGCTAGTATGCATACGAGATAATATGCATGAGTGCTAGTACGCGTGTATGCTTCTACATCTATGTACCCTTAAATTCAATTTTTTTTGGATCCCTTATAGGTTTGGTGCTAGGTTCAGAATCCCAAACCTTAAGGATCAGACTGAGTTTTAGCAAAACACACCCAATTCTGTAGATTCATGTTTTTCATCCTTCATTCTGCATATGCTCCAATTGTGCACCACTGATGAAACTATACGCACTTGTCAAGCTCTATGTGTTGATTCTAACAACATATTTTTTTAATAAATCTGTTATTGTTTTCTATTTTTAATTTCATTTGTGTCAAATTTGTATAAAACATAGGTCATTTATTCCAGCTATAACTTTTGATTGGATCACCTATTTCATAAATGGGAAAGAACCGGCACAAGAATACAAAAATACCTACGAACTAAAAAAAATTGATTGATTTGTTCATACCATGATAAGGTGGATCGACAATCGACCATGTCATTTTAGAGCTTCACTCACTTCCTTAATTTAAAAAATATATATATAAATAACTTCTAAAATTTTGGAAAAATAACCTTGCACAAGATTCACCTATAACCTATGACTCTACATATTTGTCTTCACAAAATTTGACAATTTACATACCAAACTGGTGGACCAACGCGAACATATGCATTATGTTTTAGAGAAAAAATAACACCAATACTAAAAGAACGACAATCTGGGGTAGTTATACCTATTTTTCATAAATAAAAGTTATATATTTCAGAAGGTAATCCGATTGTCTACGTTTCATCTTTTGACACATATTCCAATTTTTTTTGTGAATTGATTCTAATTCTAATTTATGATCATCCAATGCATATTTTAATTCAATATTATGCGAATGTATTCTCTATTAATACATTACTTATTGACCTTACACATAGATTAGTTGGGATTTGAGAATGAATATTTGTCAAGCTACCTTAACCATTTGAAGCATGTTGTTTCAACTGTGATAGCCTATTAAAACAAAACCATCATTAATGCATTTATTTGATATGAGTCTACTAGATTACTACAATATATATTCAATATATGCTTTAATTGCTACCAAGCTACCATTTTACTAGAGGTGATTGCCAATTAATGCTTGGCACTTAGGGTTGCACCATGCACCATAGGTGATTACTAGCTCTAATCTTGTGCAAAAGAGTGGAAAGGTATAGACTCCTATGATTTATGGATCATATTTGTCAGTATAATACAAATTCTTCGTCAAATATAACCTAGGATAAAGAGCTGTCACGTTATTTTGAGAATTTTTTTTAATTCAAATCCCTTCATTTTGAACAAGTTTTCCAACCAAAAATTACAACATAAATCTATACCGAAAGTGTGTAAATCTATGATTTATGCATCCCAAGCTCTCTTCACAAAGTTTAGCAATCTTGTTGTATCAATATCCAATAGTATCTTGATGTACAATCTCATTACACTTTTTCTTCTCCACGCCTCTGGACTCTCAAACCAACCAGAGCGGAAATGTTATGCTGCAACTCACCATGAAAATATAGATGGAGCGTAGTCAACTGACTTGTCTTCTTTCTCAGTCCACTACCCCACGGGGATGGATGTTTCGCCCACAAGGGACGATCATACGATGGATTGTCTTGACTTATCTGAAGGCCTTTGGATGGATGACTGACGTGTCTTCTTTCTCAGCCCTATACCGCACGCAGATGGATGATCGACTTATCTTGATGGGTTTCTTATCTTTGAATAATAGAAATTCTTACTCCTTTGTCCTACGTTGATAGTATGGATCACTAATTTGGGTTGATTCAGATGATTGACTTGTTTCTTTTAATGATAACAGACGTTGCCAATTATCATTAAAAGAGAGTACAAGTATTCATTTACGGCAAAAAATATTTTACATGCAGTAGAGTAATAAATGCTGCGGCAGCTGCACTGTGAACCATTAGATTTTAACTCGTTTGAGATCCAACTACCCACAATACAACCGCCATAGCATTTATTACTATGCTGCATGTTGAATATTATTCGCCCTCATTTATCTTGAGTCAATTAAATTGATAATTGATTAGGCTCTCACTCCTTTACCTTGAGTCAATTGAATTAATAATTGACTAGGTTTGGTTTCATTTGTCTTTTTCCTTCACCTCGAGTCAAGTCAATAGATAATTGACTATGCTTTCACTCATTTACCTATGCTTTTATTTAATTGATAATTGACTAGGTTTGGTTTGATTTGTCCTTTTGAATATGCTTTGATTTTAGGTAAATGCCTTAATCATGTTCATTTATTTAATATGTAATTGACTTGCCTTACATCTAAATTGATTGCGCTCCACTCCACTAGGTTTGGTTTCATTTGTCTTTGGTTTCATTTGTCTTTTTCCTTCACCTCGAGTCAAGTCAATAGTCAAGTCAATAGATAATTGACTAGGCTTTCACTCATTTACCTACGCTTTGATTTAATTGATAATTGACTAGGTTTGGTTTGATTTGTCCTTTTCAATATGCTTTTATTTTAGGTGAATGCCTTAATCATTTTCATTTATTTGCTATGTAATTGACTTGCCTTACATCTAAATTGATTGTGCTCCACTCCCATTGGTCCTGTCACGAAGGAAGAATGCTCCCTTCGCACGAGTAATAAAACGGAAAGTATAAGGCAAGGCACACTTGACTGGGTAGCTCGAACTGGTGCTTTTGGGATTTGTATCTTTCATTTTGTTTTTTTAGGGATATCTCTTCATTATATTTTTTTTAAGGGATATCTCTTGCATCTTTGAATGGTAGACATTCTCACTCCTTTATTCTACCTTACTTGAATGGATGATGGACATGGCTTGATTTTTCTCTTTCAATATGCTTTTATTTAAGGATGCTTCTTTGTATATATGAATGGTAGACATTTTCACTCCTTTACCTTAAGTTTATGGAGGATTGACTTTGCTTAATTTGTGGACTCATCTGCATCTTTCCATAGTTCATAAGTTTCCACTCCTCTACCCTACATGGATGGATGATTGGCTTGGCTTGATGGGTCTCTTCCAATATTATTTGATTTAGGTATATGCTATCCATCTTTGGAATAAGGAATCTTACTCCTCTACCCTAGTCAATGGATCAATGACTTGGAATACTTTATATCTTTAAAAATGCTTTGATTTAGTGGCATGTATTGCATATTTGAGTAAGATGCATTCTCACTCCTTTGATCTAGGAAGTGGATGAATGAATTAGCTTAATTTGTCTCTTTCAATATGCTTTTATTTAGTGATATGTCTTATGTCTTTGAATAATAGACATTATCACTCCTCTACCCTACATGAATGGATGATTGACTTTGGTTGATTTGTCTCTTTCAATATGCTTTGATTTAGGGATTTGTCTTGCATCTTTGAATAATAAACATTCTCACTCCTTTTCCCTACATGAATTGATGAGCCTTGTGCTAGGGATCTGGGGGTAGATACCTGAAAATAATTTGTTGGATGTGTTTTTGCTCCAATTTGTGTTTTTTCAACAAATTGTTTTTTTGGCGCATTGTAAATTAATTTCTTGTTAAGGATTTATGGTTATAATCTAATCCAAATTAATGAATTAGGGGTTTCAATTCTATAATATTGTATTGTAAATAGTGAATATAATGCAATGATATAGAGAGAGGATCAATTCTTACTTGGGTTGTTTTTTCAAGATAAGTGTTTTTAGGGTAAATATTTATCTATTTTTTGTGTGCCATTGTTGTTTGTTGTGTTGCACATGTTTATCAATGCTTCATAATATTGCTCAAAGTTGGAAAGAAAAGTGAGAAGCATTATTTGACTCTACCCCTTAGATTCAACGTTGTTGAAAATCTCTTGATAAGACAATAAAAATAAGTTGTGGGATCAGTTGGTGAATTTGTATCCATCGAAGTCCCTGTAAAACAAGTTATTTCTTTGAAATAAGTTGTATCATCTTAGGATGGAGGATGGTGACTACATCATTGATCATCTAAATAGATTTAATACTTTTGTAAGTCAACT
>LPNX010186568.1:100143-118253 GCA_001517045.1 Pseudotsuga menziesii
AATACGAAGTGCATCAGATATACCAACCAATATGAAGTGTATAAAGTATCTCAACCAAGTTCATAAAGTGCATCAAGTATCTCGACCAAGTTCATGGAGTGCATCTAGTATCTCAACCAATATGAAGTGCATCAAGTATCTCAACCAAGATGCATGAAATATTACTATGATACTCTACAAGGTGTCTTTCAACAACCATGACAAGGATACTTCTCTAACAAAGATAACTTCTTTAACAACATCATTAAGATAATTTTCTAACAAATATCATAAAGATCACAAAAAAACTTCTTGCACTTTAAAGCAACATGCAAGCAAGCTTATAAGCAACAGTCCAAAATTAGAAATGCAATATCAAATCAAATATGCAATTACCAATGCACCATATTATTTACCATGAAATGACTAATGCCTACTAATAATGCATTTTCTAGTTCATTCTAATGCATGCCCTTCCAATGCATATAGTATTCAGTCATTCTACACTTTTCCAATCATAATAGCAATTATCTAAGTACCCATAAATCAATCGTACAACAAGAATTCTTTCAATATTAATTAATTCAATGCATATATACTCAAGCAAATACTTTCAATATCATCCTAAACATATGAATGCAATACATGTAGATGGGTTAGGTATCTTCCCCTCATTTCCCAAATTACTCAATGTACTATGCATGCACATTCATACATATTGTATATGCATAACCAACACACAATATGTAGGACTAATCCTTGCAATTACCAATCGGTAATTATATCATGCACACTAATTAATTCAACGTATAGTAAGAGAGGCAATGCACAATGGACAAGCATCAACCAATCAAGTCACTAATCAGTAAAAGAGGCAATGCACAGTAACAAGCATCGATAATTCAAGTCATTAAACAATAAAAGAGGCAATGCATAGTAACAAGCATCAACCATTCAAGTCACTGAACAATAAAAGAGGCAATGCACATTAAACAAACATCGACGAGTTAAATCATTGAACATTAAAACAAACAATGCATGTTAAACAAGCATCGACCAATTGGATTACTGGACAGTAAATGAGGCAATGCAAACTGAAGAATCAACCTATTGAACATTAGATATGCAATGCATAGTTATTACCAAGCAATCTATTAAGTAGTAAATATGCAATGCTAATTAATTCTAAAGCATACAATAAGTTGATCTTTAATCTATTAACTTCTGAAATTAAAAAGTAGGATACAACCAAACCAGTCTTTTGAAGTTAGGCTTTTGATCCTTCCATTAACACCAGGGGGATTAAATTTGTTTCATTGTGAATTTTTTTTATAATATCCGAATGCATATAAATAGAATGTTTATGACTCTATATAAGGCCCAATAGGCACCAAGTTTGAAGCTAAGCTCTAAAACCACTTTATAACGTACTCGACCTCAAACTAAGGCCAGAGGCACCAAAATGACAAAGGGAAGGTTGATATGAGTCAACGCACATCATAATAAGGTTTTTAATTCTAGGCCTTCATACCATCAAGATAATTAAAATAAAAATTTATCCTTCAAAATAATACTGTGTCACTTTTAAAAAACAATTATAATCTTTCCAAATACTCATGCAAATGCAAGGCCATGCAAGCATGACAATTAAACCAAATTTCCATACCTATTAAAATCGTACGTAAGAATTATTTAAACATTCACAAGTGACCATAATCATCCCAATAAAACTTATTAATCATATTTACCATTTCACTTGCAAACAATCACAATTTAGAATGATCAACAGGTAAACTATGCAAATTAAGACACTTCTATAAATCCAATCTATTGAACTTTATTTAACATATTTGTATTACTTATCAGATAATATCTGAATCTAACATATAAATCCATTGAATAATGAATAATAACAAATAAAAATTATCCATCTACAACCACTAACTCATACAGAAGATCAGATCTACAATTTGTTTGTAAATTAACAACTAGATCATCTTATAAGCATCAGATTCACTGTAAAACCAATCGTGAGCCCAAAATCAAAGAATATCAGCCTATGGTGGAATTATAAAACCACCAAGGGTGAACTAGCATGATCAGTTACATCTATAACAATGCATAAACCGACAGATCTTTCAAAGCAATCAAAACAATCCAATTTCCAAGCATACTCTAGTCAATTAACAATTGAATCCATAACTAATTCATTTAGCAAGATTAAACCGAGATTCCATTAATTCCAAAGTCTCACTACAACCATCAAGTATGCAATATAATGATAAGATACAACCATACAACACCAGATAATCGATTATAACTACATATAAACTCTCAATATATTCCAATTTTCTAGCAGAAAAAATCCCCTTTTTAGCAGTCAAAACTGAGTAATTTCATATGTAAAATCATATAATAGATTTGATCATTCATGGGGGTGCACTTGTAGGTTAAAATACAATAAATAAAAAATGAATAAACATAATTCAATCTTCCATCAATATCAGATATCAAAATCAAGGTAAATACACCAATTTCCAAGTATTTAAACCATCATATCTACATCCAAACATTGATACATGTACCCTGCAAATAAACATTAAACAATTCAACTATTGAAACAATGGAAATATCATATAAACATATGAATTTAAATTAAAATAAGTCACTTATATTATTAATGTGCAACTAGAATCAACTGGTCCATGTACGACCCAACCTTAGGCACTGCCATGCCAAATCCTCTTGGACAGGCCACCCCCAAGCTGAGGCCACAGATCCACAAGAAGAGGTGCACTCAAGAATAGTTAAAAATATCATTTTTAGAATCCACAACCCTATTTCTCACCTCGTACATTCTCTTCCACCCCACTACCAAGTGCAATGGTAATCCCTTCACCGCTTAGGTCCCTCAGGACATCGTCATTCACAATCAAGATTTATGTGTAGGTCTAGGATGGAGAAAAGAAGTCGACGTGGAGGAACTACAACAGAGTTTCTTAGGCTTACATCAAAAACAACATAATATCACAGTTCCTTCAAGCACACCATTCACACACATAAGAGGGCATACATGGGTTTTCAAACTCACAAGCTCACCAAGCTCTCAGAAAGAATGGCATGAACAAAAAAAAACTACAACTGGCCATCCAAGAAACAATAACCTTCCCAACGAGATAAACCAAGTATTTATAGACCAAAGGAGGGAATTTGAACCCAAGGAGGCCAATTAGAACCAAGGTAATCCAACTTGAGTCAACTGAATGAGGTTAAATCAACCACAAGAGGCTAACTTGAATCCTACCCAAGTAACTCAAATTTCAAGGAGGGTGATTCCAAACTATTAAACCACGTCATAATTCATTTATTAAATGTCCATGTCCAAGAATGTAAGGACATTGCCATCTTGTGTCTTTTTTTAAAGAAACAATTGAAATAATATAAAACCAAGCAAATATGAGATCTCTAATTAAATGTTATCAACATCAACTAGTAATATCGGATCTTTCATGGAGGGTGACTCCAAACCATCCAACCACATTGTCATGCAAACAATAAGCTTACTCAATTAAAATTTTCCAAAGTTTACAAAATTTTTTCTTGAATCTTGTTAGTATTCTTCTAAATCAGTGTATTTGACACCAATTAAGCTCTCATGTATTCGTTGTGTACACTCATTTGCATGCTTCCAAATGGATCTATAGTTTCCACCAATTAAGATCTCATGTTAATTCGGTGTATTCTCGTTTGGATGTTCCTAAAGGGATTTGTATTTTCCACCCAGTATGTTTTCACGTATCCCCTGCATACTTGGGTGAAAAATATATAAAAATATTTTTTATATAAAATTTTGAAGTATCTTATTGTACCTTCCGATAGACAGTGTACAATAGTATTTGATTTGCATTGACTTCCAAATACTTTTCAGTTGACCATTTTTTTTCCAAAGTTAAACATTAGAGATTCAATTTTTTATTTTTTTGGAATATTTTTTTAGTATTTATTTTGCATACTATTGGTTGAAAACTTGAGGCATTATTGCCCAGCCGACAACAAGTTTCTAAAAATTTGAGAAAAGCCTTTAATGATAATTTTAATGCAAATTCCAGGTGTCTTCATTCATCAAACTGTCTTCATGTCTCATTAATGTGAATTCCAGGTGTCTTCGTTCATCGGATTGTCATCACGTCACCGCTTTCACCTCTATTGTCTTCACGCCACCGCCTTCACCTCAATTGTCTCAATGCTTATCGTTCACCTTGACTGTCTTCACGTCACCGCCTTCACCTCGATTGTCTTCACCGTCGCTCTTCACCGCATCTTCCATATGCAGACAACTACCAGGTCTACCAAATAAACATGATCAGACATTAGAGATTAGAGACATTATTTTTATTTTTATTTTTACCCTTATTTTTTATAGTGTTTATTTTGCATGCTATTGGTTGAAAACTTTAGAGCGTTATTTCCCAACCGACGGTAGGGTTCTTAAAATTTGAGAAAGATATTTAATTCAAAATTAATATGAATTCTAGGTGGCTTTGTTCCTTAGACTGTCTTCATGTCACCACCTTTGCCTCACCACTTGTTATTCACTGCCTTCACCCCACCGTTTGTGATTCATCGCCTTCACTTGATCGTCTCGTTGCTTTTCGTTCACCGCCTTGACTGCCAGTCTTTTCTGCCTCCTCCATCTACAAACAATTTCTTTTTTGGATGCAGATGAAATAACGGACTTCATAGGAGCAATGCTTGGCATCACAACCATGCCTCATGTTATGTAGATTTCCCTACTTGGAACAGAATATGCAATATGGAATATGCAGGTATTTCATAAATAAATAAAAATTCCTCAATACCAGAAGGTTTTGAAACTCAATAGTCAACCAAACTAAACTAACTTATTATTGTTGTAGTTTTGCTAATTCAATATAATTTGATACTACATTATTTTACCTGAACATTGGCATTAGTAACAATTTTTTTCTTGTCATATGGTTCCATGTGTGTCTTTCGCTTGTTCTGCTACTCGCGTTTGAACACCAGGCATGCCAACATGATCTTGCTTTTGAATGATCACGCTGACTGCTTCCTCTCCATCGCCGAGAGGGGTGCTAGTTTCATTCTCCAGGTGGATGTGCCATATCTACAACATGATCAAATGCATATGCAAGTTACCAGTCATACCGGATCACATGTTTTGTTAATGAATTTTCAGTGTGCCTTTGTTCATGGTCTTATTGTTGGTGCAACGAAAGTAAGGAACCAGTGGACAAATTTTCCAGACTACAGATCATATAAGTTTTCTTTTTGGTGGATCCTCACACAGTATTTTGGGAATTATAGTTTGTTTAGAACTCGAGGACGGTAGTTAGATTCTTACTACCATGAATTTGGGCCTCATGCTTTTTGATTTGACAAATCTTAACATTTGGATTTGTTCACACTATTAATTGTTTGGTTGCTCTCTCTCATACTCAAATCCACTTTGTTTCATAGCTTGATTTTTGTCGGCCTAGAGAAATCATGGATATTAAGCATGCCTTGGGTGATCCTTCCAACAACAAAAACCACTGTGGTTGTTCCGTTATGTTCTTGGTGCCATTATTCATAGATTTTTCTCTCTTTCCAACCCGCCCACAATAACCACGAATATTAATTAGTCAAGTAATCTACAGGCATATGATCTCTTATTCTTCTCTACGAAAGTAGGTGCGATTAGTAACATTCAAAAGTAATTAGGATATATATAATATATAAAGTATACAAGTTATTTCTCAGCGCTCTTATGCATATTAAATATCTGGGTTCTAGAATATTGTTGCATTTGTTGTTAGCATTGTTACAAATATTAGGATTTTGACAGTGTACTAGGAAGGTAAAATATTACAAAATTTCAATTTTGAATGATTTTTCTTGCTATGCTAAAATAAAGGAGTTGTAAACTGATATACCATTATATAAATATGCGCAGTATCCACAATTGCATTACTATAAAGCTAGTTTAACCACATTAGGGAATACTCTACTTGGACTGCTTATCCATGAAGATGTATATATTTATATACCTTAGCAGTAAGTATTTATATGTGCAGAAACTATGCTATCAATTTATTGGTTGGTGCTTCACCTTGAAAGCCTAGTATCAGTCAACAACCATTTAACTGGCCTTTATGAGCTATAGTCTTAACCTCATATTTAAACTCTTCCCATTGAAATGTACCCATTGGCTTCTACGAGCAGTCATTCTAGAATAGCTTCCATCATATTCAACGTCGTCTTTCTCGTTGCCTATGGCTTGTGCAAAGCGTTTTCATGGTGTATAGGTCTAATGCAGCTCTGAAGTAATTAGTGAAGGAAGTAGCAAGTAAGAGGAGCTTAGTTATGGTTGTAAATGAGCATATCTTATAATCCCCTGCATCATTTTTTTACTCCTTTTCCTTCTTTGTTTTAATCACCCAAGGGCCTTCACTATAACTGGTTCTTTTACACCATCGAATTCTTTGATGGATGAAATGGGCGTTCGATGCTTCCTTTGCTACCTCTCGTTGGTATACTTGATCTCAATCTACAAGGTCAACTACCATAATCTCTTATCGTTTCTATGCTACTAAAATTGGTTCATTGACTGATAGGTAGAACCGGTAAGCATCGGTCGTATAGAATACGAGTTAGGGAGAGCACATGGATCAAGCCTTAGCTATAGGAACCACCCTAGTCCTCGTGTTTGTGAGCCAGTCTACTATCCTGCTGAACCCGCTGAAGAGCTAGGAGCAATAATTTAATTGACCCAGTGGTTTATATTAACTGAGTCAAAGCCAAAAATCCCATTATAGTTAAAGTTCCAGTGCTATCAATTGGATATCCAGGTCCAGTAGCAAGGGCGGTAGAAGTAAAGATACTGGAAGCATCCTCGCCTATTTAATCAGCATCCGACTCGTATTGCGTACTGTGCATGAAAACAAAAAAGACCAAGGTTCATAAATTTTAATTGTCTTAGTTAATTCAAGATTTAGCCTATGATAAAACTTAATTAATAAAAAAGGGGCGTAGACAAGTGTTCATCGCATACTACTTTTAATTTTTCTTCGTTGAAGAACATACCGTGAGAAGTATCAATCGCTTGATCCTAGAGGTGACAAGTATCAATCCCTTGATTGAGGAGATGCATGCATGCAAAGTGGTAGAATAAATTCAAACTACTGTGTATGTATGCAACATGTGGTCTATCCAATTGCATGTGTCTCTTGTGCAACCTATACAATTGTATGTGCATTTTTATACTAGATCGACATATTCTCTCAGTCGCAACCAACCCAGGTTGAACTAGATCATCCTCCATGCACAAGTGTATTGTATTGGTACAACACTATCACAATCCTTAAAGTTTTAGCACTACAAAATTTATATCAGAAAATTTCAGTTTACAAAGAAAATTTAATTAAGATGAAATTGGTGCCATACATATATGAAACTTGCAAAGTGGATGAAAAATAGTGCATATGCTCAGGCTTGAAATTCGACTTTATAATACATAATAATAACATAAAAGATCAATCTTATAATACAAATAATAACATAAAACATTTGTACAATACACATATAAGCAATACAAATAATAAAATAATAACATAAAAGCATTTGTACCATGCAAATTTATTTTAATAAAGTTATATGAGCATAATGCTACTCCATAGCCACTTGTTTATGTTTGGCTTGAAACTTAAAGTTACCCTTATTTCACAAACCTAATTTTATTTTTGTATTATTGAAAATAAGCATATAAGTACTCCATAGCCACTTGTTTATGTTTGGCTTGAAACTTAAGTTACCCTAATTTCACAAACCTAATTTTATTTTTGTATTATTAAAAATAAACATATAAGTGAGATTAATAAGTGTTTTTGGATTGGATTTTTCCACAAGTTATGTAAGTTTTTGTAAATTCGATTTTTAGTGGTTAGGTAACTTGAAAAAAAATGTTCGTTTTAATGTTACGTGAAAATAAAATAATATGAATGTATAAGTATTTACAAATTTTAAATGAATTTAATCTTACTTTTAAAATAATTTTAATTTTACAAAGTTAAAATTGATATATAATTAATATTAATATATAAACACAAATAAAATTAAATAATATATATTAATATTAATTTTTAAATAATTTTTAAATAATTTTCAAATAATATTTACTTTTCAAATAATTTTTACTTTTCAAGTAATTTTAATTTTACAAAGTTAAAATTGATATATAATTAATATTAATATATATTATTTAATTTTATTTGTGTTTTTACTTTTTATATATATATATATATATATATATCATTTTTATATAGAATTAAAAAATTTATGATGTTATTATGTCTATAACAGGAAACATATATAAATTGCCAAGTTATATCAACCACCTCTCTATCAAAATTAATTTTTAAAAATTCTAATGTTAAGCCATATGAAAAATAAAAATAATTAAATTATTTATTAAATTAGAGATTTATGGCACATTTCGTTGGCCATCCAGCAGGTGATATCTGCATTGAAAAATGCTCCCCAAGCATGGGCGACAAAGGTTATGTATGCCATATTTAATTGGAGTTCTCTATCAAGGCGTCATTTTTACCTATTGATGATCATAGGTCAATCGCCTCCAGTGAAACAAGGGAAAAGACCATCACTAATTCCATATGGACTCAATGAAATAACAACCCTTGAATCAATTATTTCGGAGGGAAGGAGAATCCCGTGTAGGGGTTGTACCCTTTTTACATCGAATATCCCATCCTTTTTGCAAGAACTACTCATAAAATCACTAGAAGAGGGAGACACTCAATTATATCTAGGCATATTCCTTACATCTCAATTATTGTTCAAAGTCCTTTCTTCAATCACCACCTAGTAATTCTTTTTCCTCAACAAAATACTTGAACCAATGGTGGTTTGAATGCCAGTGTTGGGTTTTTGGCCCCCAATGTCAGACCCTACTACCTCCCATGGTGATAATATGTTAAGATCATATCAATTAAAACATTCTAAAAGTGGTGTTGCCTTTCCATGTAAACTTTGCAAAATATACATGTGTAAAAATTACATACACAAATTCATGCTTATCAGTGACAACAATTAATAATGGATTTGTCATCACTAGCAATCCTTTGAAACCATGTACAAGTGTAATATTCCTACACATTTTCCTATTCTGCAATTTCTCAACCCCTTCAGAAGTAGATTATGTTTTTACTTTGTTGGTTATTGTGCATTCAATTTCATCCTCTTGCAATTTCTTTGGTTGCTAGATCCATTCTTCCTTAAAAGTATGCAGATCCAACTCTAATCCGTAGTGATATAAGAAATCAATGCATCCCATTAATTTTTTAGTCAATGCAGCCCACATGAAGATAATCCAAGACTCTTTCAAGCCAAAGAGAACTTCGTCAACTAACTTGATTGCACCCAAAAATGATAATAGACTATACATGCTAACAACTACTTACCAAAGATGTATAAACCACATTCCTCAAAACACTGGTTGCACAAAGTTCCTGCACTTACATTTGACCGGTTCTCATCACGTCCCCAGATTCATCAATATGAATACATTCTCACATTAATATTACTCTGCTACTTGTGTTTATCCACAAGTTCATTGTAGTGTCCCTAACCCTTAAACAAGGCCAAAGGTGCTAAAATTAATACTAAGTTAAGTTTAAGCACAATACAAATAAGTTATGGT
Organism: Pseudotsuga menziesii; assembly: GCA_001517045.1. Taxonomy (NCBI): domain Eukaryota; kingdom Viridiplantae; phylum Streptophyta; class Pinopsida; order Pinales; family Pinaceae; genus Pseudotsuga; species Pseudotsuga menziesii. The sequence goes on from LPNX010186568.1 coordinate 109,859, forward strand.
TAGGCTAACTAACCATTCACTTAAATAATTAAAACTTTTAACTCTAGAAAATGATATATAACTAAAGTTGCGACACTTAATTAATTATAATTACCAATGGTCAAAATTGTAACAAATGTGATTAAGGAATATTATTCAACATCCTTAGTGATAATAAGGTCATAAAACCCATTCACGCATTAAAATTTGTATTAACATCAAAACCACAATTGTTAGGAAAAAAAAAAGAATATTGTTGTTATAATTTTTTCTGCAAACTAAGTTAATTTTTGGCGTTGTCACATGTGTGTTATTGGTAAGTATGGAAATTAATAAAATCATACATCAAGACACATATGTAGGCTATCACCTACGACCACACCACAACCATAGTAAAACAAAAGGCACTGGTTGCAATCACATCCCACGAAATCACCTCCCGATGGTTGTCCCCTACAACCATTTTTAACTAGTATATCTTAGATTGTATGGCTTCCTCCCTCCAGAAATCAAACAATACTACATTCAAATTACAATCTTCAAAATCAGATCTGCAAATAGGATCAGATCCATGCATTGAACATTTCCAATCTAACAACTGGTGCACTCAACTTGGCACCGGGAAAATTGTCGAACCAAAACAGACATTTCTTGATCATTCGGAAATATTTTTCGATGAGATTAAAGGCGATCCTTACTGGAAATCTTGTTCTGGACACAATGGAGTCAGTTTCACAACAAAAAAATGAGCAGATACTGGTGAACCATAGCATATGGTTGAGCCCCACACAACACTGTAGAGTCACAGATACAAATTTTGAAGAAGAGAAATAAAATTAGAATGAATATCATCGTGGGTTTGAATCCTACGGAGTCCATTATTCCTGTAAATAGATTATGAAATACAATAATCAAGAATATATGCAAATCAACTCATCTTCCATTGCACATAATCATCATAATAATATGCTAAAAATAAAATAAAATGATAAGAGAAATACTTATCTCAAGATATGGGCAACTGGCTCCAACATGACAACTTTCCTCCCAGTTGTAGACATAGTCAATCCTTCCTCGCTTGAATAGGTCACCCTCAATATGAGACTATGGATCCACAAGAATTGGCTCACTTATTATAGAAACTCTCGGAACAACCTATTCCGAGAATCACAATGCTTCCCACTACTACTTTCCTATGCATCTCCACTCTCTATGGGATATGACCTAGCTAGACATTCCCATTTCGTGGCTTCCTGTGTGAGAACATAGACTAGTAGGGTGATAGAATGGAAGTAAAAGGAAAACAAATAGACTAAATCTAAGTCTCAATATGCTCCCAATACTACAAACATTCCCAACATGGATAGATAGCACAAATCACATGGTCTAAAGCTCAATATTAACTTCAACAAGGAGAGGGCATATGAATTTATAGTACAAGGATGTTAAATCTAAACCAAGGGGATCAACTTGAGTTAGAGAGAGGTAATGTTTAAGCTTCATCATGGAGACTTAACTTGAATTAGTGGAGTGGTGGATTAGTTAGGAGATTCCCTTTCCCAAATTAGCACAATGAGGAGGAGTTACCAAAAACCAAGGAGTGGAGCCATGAAGACCACATGGAGGCACACTAATGCATAAGTGGGGTTACAAACATAAAGGAGGTTGAAATAGATGAGAGAAGGCATCCAATAGGGTCATAAATATCATTGAAGCACACAAATAGGATCATCAATTCATAGTGTAAGAGTGGAAGCTAGAAAATAGCTCACAACCCCTAAAAACTAGCAAAGGGGTTCATAAATGACCTAAAAAACATAAATGTGAGAGAATCTCTTCCCAAGGAGGGATCCCTAGCCAAGAGGAGCCACTAAGGTGTGCAAAATATGCAATATTAACTCCATAGTCCATAAATATCAAGAATAGGATCCATTGTACAAGGTTTGAGTGACCAACATTACTAATGTCACCAAGGTGTAAATATGAACTAGTATGGAAAAGATTAAGCCAACAAAAAGTTATAAGGTCCTAAGGATGTCCCCATTCTCCCTCACTTTGTGGAATCCATGGTCCCAAGTAATCTTTTAGGACCTCCACCCCGCCCCTGCGTTGTTGCTACCCTGCTGGAGGGTGTGGTCCCATGTCTACACATGCACATAGTATGTCATTAGTATCTATCACATGTATGATCTAGCTATCGCTACGCTAGTGAAATATATATGAATGAAACCACAAAGAGTCATGTATACGTACCATCTGGTTCCATGACCTGTCTCAGAGGTCGAGGCATCTCCGCATCTCCCTGCTAGTCCATCCCCACGTATGGATAGTCCTCTATAAGTATAGGAAGTTGTCACCACTATGCAAAAATTTCTTAGGTGAAGAAACGACCTACCAAGAAGCCTCCCTCCCTGATCATCATCTTGCACCATCACCTCATACGAGGCTCACAAGGTCCCCCGTCGTGCATCGCCAGATGCAATCGCAGTGTCAGTAATTGCTCAAAGAAGAATGAGCACAAAAAGGATGGGAAGCAGAAAGTCCCATATACAAATATAGCCTAGTTCATCCCATGCCAAACTGATGTTAGATACATTTAGGCCCACCCATAATAGGTTCCCCTCACCACACTCTCGACCATCACTAACTGGTAGCCCGAGATCCTGTGAGGACCTTTCAATCCCATTAACCACAACACCAGTGTTGCCACTACACGAGTCTCTAGATTCTCGATGTCATGCACCAATATGTATGATGCATGCACATAAGTTGTGGCATCGAAATTCCTAACACACAAGCCATCCATCAACACCCCCCTCGAGAGTTTCAACGAGATATCACCAATAACAACCAACGGTGGGAGGCTAGTCATAAAGTACACATCCCATAGGGTGATCTCCAATCACTCACCCTGTATGATGAAATACTCTCAATACCTATATCAAAATCTAACTGGCTGGTTTAGTAGTAACTTTGTTGAATGCATCAGGGGAATTTGGAAGAACATCAACAACCCACATTGGGCGAGCGAATCCTATACTTTCCCATCCTCCTCCACCTCTTCTCTAAGGTCCCTGATGTCTCACTCTTGCCATCCAACTCGAGGCATCCTGCACATCCAAAAATTCCCTGTCAGAACCAGTTCAACCAAATTTTCCATTTTGTTCTAGGTCGTTCCTGTCAAGCCTTTTTATATGACCCAAGTCGTGTAAAATTTCTCAGCAGGAGTGAACTAGGTCGCACATGTCTCCTGAACAGGTGTGACCTAGGTCACACCTATCTTACCGATAGGTGCGACCGAGTCGCGCTTGTCTTCCCGATAGGTGTGACCTGGGTCATGCCTTTTCCCTTAAAAAGTGCGACCAATCCCATGAGCCCTTTGGCCTCATTCGAGCCCCCAGAATGAGAAGAAGACAAAACTAGGCTAGGTGAGATCTCTTACCTGTAGCTCATAGATCGAGAAACTGTTAGTCCAATGATAACAAATTAGCAGCTTTGCTCTTGGGCCCTCCACTCCAACTCAACACTGAATAGTGAAAATGACATCTGTCATGTGGTATCCCGTTGTTTATAGGCCTTCATTTGGTCAACTCCTTCTTTCATGCACCACAAAGTCATTTGACGTATGTTTTTCACATCGTTGGCACCACCAGGTTCATTTTTCTCCCTTTGTCCACCTATGGAACTAATGTCTCATGCTCTCCCTCTCTTTTTGGGGGATATTTCCTAGAGTTACCTCAATTTGTGCGCCCTCAAGAATTTTATCCCCTTTTGTATTGGCATGTTCATGAGCCCTTTGCTCCATCCATACTGCAAATGTGGCATTATTTTACCACCATTCATCGTCTCGCAAAAAGGCCCCACCAGTGTTCCATTGTTATTTTTTATTCATATTAGCCATGTTCACAACATCACCCCTTTTGGCACATTGAACACTTCCTCCTTGCTTAACTGACCATTATGGAGTTTATGTTAAGCTCTTTTCTAACTCCTTAAAGAATGAAAAGTTTGTCAAGCATGCTTGCTTCCTTTCACGTTCGTTGAAGTATTTGAAAGGGCATCTATGTGGCTTCGTTATCCCCTTTTCGAACTATGTAGACTATTTAAAGAAAAGGACCACCCTATCACCTTCCAGATAGGAATGGTTCCCCTTGTATCCTTTTATGTTTTTTGGACATTGGGATCGTAAATTACGAAAATTTGCACTTATGGGTTTCCTTTAAGCTATTTTCCAACCCTGTCATAAAGAAAAGTCCGTCGATCAAACTTGCTTTCGTTCATGCTCATAAAAGTATTTGAATGACTGTTCAATCAATATAGGTTTAACCTTTTTCGTCCTGCTTGGACTACTTACAGAAAATAAGTCTCTTTTCCCCTTTCGGCTGGGAGAGCTCTCCTTTGTACACTTTTATCATTTTCTGGACTTAAGAGACTACTGTATGAGAAAGATACCCATTGGAGTCTTCCTCATGTTTTCAGACCTCTAAACATGAAAAAACCATCGAGCATTTATTGTTTTGAGCTCAACAAAAATCCACGAGATAGTATCATACTAAGCATACTTCTATCCCTTCTTTGATATCCTTAAACTATGAAGAAGGGCCAAATGGTTCCTTTCGCTACCCACATATATTGCATACAATCTCCCATTATGGCAGCATTTCCCCCATTGGTCGCCTTTATTCAGATTACTCTGAGATGAGTCTCACTTGGATCCCTTGGATATCACTTGTCCAGTTACTTCCCCAGTTATCTCCCATTGCGGTCATTTCCTCGGTTCCAAAGCTATGGTTCCCTCTGCGTGAATAAGTATTATTTGTTGTTAGGTTAGCCCTATCGTTATACTCTGAACAAAGGAATTTTGAGTCCCCCGTACTCCCCTACCCCTGTTCCCCATACAGTGTCTTAGTCCCATTATTGTGCCATATCTCTGGTTGTCCCCCTCATGCTTCTATCAAGGAAACCGCATTGCCTTAGTAGTTGCACGTCTCCCTTTATCGACGTCAACACATCAATTCCAAAGGATAGACCCAGAGGCCCATGTATCTTGGTTGCATCCACCTCAATGATGAGTTCCTTGGACCACTTGAAAGGAGTCCTTAGTTCCTTTTGGGTTGGTTGTGTCTCACGTGCTCCACTTCAGCTACATCATTGCACAGTCAAGATTCGTACAGGGTATTGGTTCCCTCATTATTTAGTCAAAGAAATCGGTTTCCTCCCAACTCTAACACATTTATGAGTCTATTTTGGGACCCATACAGTTTCATGTCCCTTGTGATATCTGGGTTGCACGAGCGATAATGTTCGAAAGCCCCTCAGTATCATGCTTCTGTGTATCTACAGTATCAGATGTTGTTTATTGTACCTCAGAGATTCTGACTCTCAGTCATTGAGTCCATATGTTGTGTACACCTTCATATTTAGTAGAGCATCAGTTGTTGTGATATTGCATTCCAAGAGAATGCCATTGTTACTATGTACCAATTCTTCATATCCATATTTGTATTCAACATCCCATTGAGGCCACCATGATGTACTTCCAGTTGTATGTATTGACCGGCTCCCATTGTTTGAGCCTTAATCCCCATTTGTATATTGCTATATTGATACAAGCATGGGTATGCTCGCCTCGTCCATATATATACATGTCTGATATTATATGTACCTCATCCATTTTTTAGAAGTAATGCAAATCCAAATCCACTGCAGTTTGAATGATGAAACTTTCACTCCTCCACGGTTCCCTCTGGTTTCTCCACTGTTATCATCACTTCTCCCTTAATCCTATGATGTGTGTCGACCATACATTGAGCTCATGCCCTCACACATCAAGGGGGATCTGTTAACACCAAAAATTGTCCACCTAGCTCTCTATGGTCCAAACCATAATTATACATCATAGTTCGACCATTATTTCCTCCATTTTTCCCTTTATAATTAAATCCCACCAAAATTGGTCGAAAACATTATTATTCCTCCCTCCATAAATACAGGGCAGGTGGGCATTTATTGCAACATAACCCCACTCTCTCCAAAAGGGACCAAAAAACCCTAAAATAAGAATGGGTCAAAGACCATGGAAAAATACCATGCACATTAAAATACCATGGGTAAGAAAATCTTGGATCATACTATAAATACATTGTGAAGCCCCATAACAACTCTTTGTCCATCATAATTTTTGAACTTTCATTTTTCCATATTTCCTCACTTCTCACACCTTTAAACACACTATCCCACCCTGTATGTCGAGTTCTCTCCATTCAACCCTTGATCCCTTTTTCGGTGACAACCCTTTGTTGCATTATAAGTCAAGGTCAAGAAATCCCTTGCACCATGAACTCTACCCTTAGATGTGGCTTATCTAGGGTAGGTGCTTTTGCATGTAGTAGGGAAGAAATCCCTACTACAACATATATATCTTCCCTTTGCTTCTGCAAAAGAATCTAGTTCTATTAACTCTTTTGAATAAAAAAAGATAAATAAAATTTGAATTACACATATATTTACACATATTTTTTCCCTTATGTATACATATATTTTTATGTTTATATTTATAATTATTTTTATAATTTTAAAGATAATAATTATAATATTTTCTTAAATTAGATGGGTGTATTACTATATTAATATTGTTTACTCAGCCGTGGTGTGTTATAGTGTAATAGTGCGAACCAAGAAGAATCAAATTGGTTGAAGTGCAAACTCTTTTGTTGAATGAAAAAGTGAAGAAAATAGCACAAAACTATGTCTAGGAGAAGAGAGGGGAGATATATAAAGGAAAATAGGTGTGGCTTCCACAAATAATTTCACCTTTCCTTATTTTTGGTTTTATAGTTGACATATTTGGGATTAGTTGACATATTTGGGACACGTTGACACTTCCCTCCCACTTAAATTGTAGAAATAGGCCTTCAAGTGCAATTAGAAACCACACCACTCTAAAATGGTACTTCACAAAATGATACATAAAAGGTTGCAAACAAATTCTAATTTCAATAAGTATTACTTAACAATTTCTTTTATTTCTTTAAATTTTATAAATATTTAAGGAAATAACAAAAAAAATTGAACTTTCTATTACATTTTAAAGACATCACGTTATGCGTTCATTGATAAAAAGTTTAAATATTAAACCTATAATAAATATATATTAATCCAACCAATACCATTAAATGTATACCAATCAAACCAATAAACACATCAAAAGGAAGAATAAGTTTTATATCAAAAGACACATAGACACCAACACAAATTTGTTTAGTTGCTGCATAAAATAAAACCAAACAACGTTGGATGTTGTAAAATCAAAATGGAAAGGAAGGGGATAGCCAACAAAGCTATGATTCAATGAGTTGCAACCCACACCGCAATCAAATTCCATTGTGAAGAAAATTATTAAATACTAACATAAAATGGCATTCATATCAAGGTAAATGTCATGCATCCACATAGTTGGAACCGCAGTGGGTGTTCTCTTAATCAAATATTAGAATGATAAAATGGGGTTCAAATTTTCTTTTAAAAAGCTTAAGAAACTCATAACAGCAATGTGTTGGGCTTATTATAAAAACTTGCAAATAAACCATAAACTGAACTTAAGAAACTTATAACAACAATGTGTTGGGCTTATTATAAAAGCTTGCAAATAAACCATAAACTTTTGCATTTCAGATCGAATGACAAAACCAACCAACAAGTTTTTTTCCATCAAGTTTTCAAAGTTAAAACACATGAAAATGTAATCTACCATAAAGAAAGTAGCTGATAAAGTTTATATTAACTCAAAAACCTCGGTTCATAACCTTGAAGTAGCTGATAAAGATTATATCAACTCAAAAACCTCGGTACATAACCTTGAAAGTGCATGTGGGTGGTTGCTTAACAAAAGTTTAAAGCTACTGAAGGAGCAATTGCCACTCTAGGTGCTATGACTTCAACATACAAATAAATTGTAAAAGCCAATAAAATATACATATAAACTGTTATTGGGCGTAATCAATTGGTTTTTCTGCCATACTATGTTGTATATTAAAGTTCCTGTAAGTTAAGCAATGCCAGTATTTGTGGGATTTATCATTTGAACTTCCAAAGAATAAGTTGAAGAAGATGGATCAGAGGTAGAGATCTGCGCGAGAGGTGGATCAATGGGAAATGGATATGGAGGAATGGTAATCTCAGCGCCGCCTTCTAACATGTGGACAACTTTGTTCATTGGGGGACGGCGAGATGCATTGAACTGGATGCACCACAGTCCCACTAAACATAAGATTTTAGCTATATCCTGCTCTTCTTCAGACATGTTTTCTTTTCTCAGATTTCCAAAGTCTCCCTTTTCCACCTGTTTAAAAGCCCATTCTGGATAGAAAAATTTGCTAGATGTACTCTCTCTATTGTGAATATCCATGTTCTTTCT